>OVBE01016135.1:0-11087 GCA_900406425.1 Iberis pinnata | reverse complement strand
ACAACTTCCTCCATCGATGATGAGGCTGCATACTTTTTCTTTAACAAAACATCGCGTGTGAAATAAGTTATCCCTTTGCTCTTTTTCTTTTGTCTTGTTTTGAACATTCAAAGTTCTTCTTGCTACAAGAATTTCACCAACAGCTGGTGCTTCTTCTTCTTCTTCTTCTGGTTCAGATTCAGATTCAGAAATTATGTCTCCATTGTCAAGCAACAGGAAAGTCTTCTTGCTAGTACATTCTTTTGCCATGTGACCCATTCCTTGACATTTAAAACATCTAATTCGACTGCTGCCACCAACTGAAGAAGCAATACCTTTACCTTTGTAATCTGGTTTAGGTTCATCTTTGATTTTAATAGAGGTTGGCTTGTAGTCTTTGTTATAAGATGANTTATTGTCTTTGTAGTCTTTAGGCTTAGTTGATCCAGAGGTAAAGCTTGGTTTACTAGCTCTTCTTTTACTCTGAATTTCAATCAGCTCAGCCTTGTGTACCATCTCTTCAATATCTAAATAGGACTGAAGCTCTAGTTTATCTTGTATATCTCTGTTTAATCCTCCCAAGAATCTAGACATTGTAACTTCATCATCTTCATTCAAATCAGCTCTAATAAGAAGTGTCTCCATTTCTTGATAATAATATCTAACTGAGTTGCTGCCTTGAGTGAGCTTTCTTAGTTGATTTGGTACAAACATTCTTCTCATACAGGTTTTGAGTTACTGCCATGTAGCATTGGCTGGATCACCACATCTTCTCTTAGTAATATTCAGCTGTTCCCACCATAATAAGGCATAATCACTAAATTCAGAGACAGCAATCTTCACTTTGTTGGGTTCATAAGTTCCTTGACAAACAAAGTTGGATTCCATCTTCCTTTTTCAATCTAAATAAGCTTCAGGATCACTCTTGCCTTGAAAGGATGGAAACTTGATTTTGATATGATCAAGTTGTTGTCTAACATGATCTCTATTGTTTCTGCCATGTCTATGACCTCTCTTTCTCCAATTTGATCCATGGCTATAATAATCATCAGAACCTAGATCATTATGTTCTATTTCTCTAGCCTCTCTTGCTTCTCTATCAATTTTAGCAGCTTATGAAGGTGTAGGAGTATGTTCTGATTCAGAATGAGAAGCCTTCCCAAATTCTTCTTTAAGTTGCTGAACAAGTCTTTGTTGAGATTCAAGCATCATTTGTTTGAACTTCTCCATAATCTATGGAGAAATGGTTGTATTGGCCATGATTCCTATATCAAACACAACAAACTTTGCAGTAAACAAGCACAATAACACCCAAAACATATTCAAAAACAGAAAACAGAACAGAAATCAAAACAGTTCCAGTTTCGTGCAATAGAAGTTGAAGGGTAAAACTAGGGTTCTTCACAAGTATAAACGAAATAAAAGGTTTAAAAACACTTAGCTTTGATTCAAAGAGTGCTATGATACCACATGATACCACATGATACGATCCTGATTCTATTCCCCTTGGATCTTTATCTTTGAATGAAGCTTCTGGTGTGGAATAACAACACTATGTGAAGAAAACTTTGTAGAACTTGATGGTGATGGAATATGGACAAAATAGAGATGATAATGATGATAAAACAAACAAGAGATGATGATCTTGTTTGAGAGTTGAATGGATTCTCAAAAGACTACGCTTGTAAGAGAAATCCAGAATTCTGGTGGTTTGGCTCTCACCACTTAGAATTGTTTTGAGTCAATAGTATAAGGGTTTAAGAATGAAAATTGACTGATTTTTATTGATAGAGTCGTGCTCAATATATAGAAGAAGAGAAAAGTACATGCACCTTCTCTTGGAAATAACAGAAATATCTTAAAGGTTGGAAATTAAATGAAAACATGTAAAAAGATGCTTCTTGAGTTTAAATTCGAAATTTGACTTCTTCTTAATTAGAATAGACATTTTCTATTCTTTGATCAAGTAATAACTACGTAACTTAGGTGAAAGTGAATTATCAAGCCTCGTTAAAAACTTTTGCATAGAAAACCCATTGGGACAAACCCATGCAAAGGAAAAGAGTGCAAGATAACTACTTAGTTACTTAGTGTATCAACTTGATCTTTTTCTTCATTTGCATAAGGGTAGATGTTGTAGATGTCCCTTGGTGTTGAGTCTCCTAGTTGCATCCTCTTGAGTGAACTCTTGACTCCTTTACCTAACTCCTTAGCCTTAGCTCTAGTGATCACTCCATCTGTTACTTTGAAAGCTTCTTCTAAATCTTGCATCTCCTCTATCTCTTCATCCGTTGAGTCTCCTTGTGAGTAGCTGGTTGGAATCACATCAACAAAACCCCATGAACTATTCGATCTCATCATTTTCCCCCCTCCAGTGATTAAAAACAAAATTTGCGGTTAAAGCTTTTAAAAACCGATTAAAATTTTCTTTTTTGGTTAAATTTAAACCAAAAATCTTAATTTCATTTAAAACCAATTCCAGTTCAAAATAAAATTTAAGCCTTTATTTAATTATTTTAAAGAAAAACGTGAAAAGAAAAAAAAATTAGGGTTGTTGTCGATCGATTGTTGCAGGTGATTCTTAGAGAAATTGTTGCAGGCGATTCTTAGAGGCACCTTGTTGAGAAACAAACAAAATAAAAAGATAGAAGAATCTAATACGAAAACATCCATATTAACAAACGCAAATCCCAATGCTCGTTTTATCGTTAGCAATGTCATGGTATATAATTGGGAAAAGGGTGGCCAATTTTTATCGGTGATTTGAACACCAACTATGACACATACATGGTTTATTATGTTTTAACAACAGACGAGCACAACATTCAAAAACAAAACAACGGTTTTAGAAAAGTAGTAGTATGTCATGAAGTTCCTTGTTGACTTACATCTAGGAATAACATCTTCTCTTCGTTTAATATCCTGGATGGATCAGAGATATAGAGCAGTTAATATCAGGTGTAGCAGAATCATTATTCAATCAAAAAAACGTTAGCATGTAAACCATGAATCTGAAGGAAGAAGCACAACAAGTAATAGAGAAGAAAAGACAACAAACAACACAAAACGTTAATAAATTAGGATTTAAAATGAAATAAGGGTTTTGTTTAAATTTAACCGAACAAGCAATTTTTAATCATTTTTAAAAAATCTTTAATCTCAAATTTTGTCTTTAATCACTGGAGGAGGGAAAATGGTGAGATCGAATAGTTCAAGGGGTCTTGTAAGGAGCACTCGAAGTTCGGGTGGGATACTAATGAGTTACAAAGTTCAGGGGGAAATAAGTTGGATGTACAAATTTTGGGGGGTCTACTATAGTTAACCCATATAAAATATGGGGTAAGAAAAAGTGAATCGAGTCCACCCAGGATCCACATGTCTTTTTCTCCAATGATTTTTTACCCTTCCTGCTTTCTTTTGGTCTGTGTATCATTTTTCCTAATGACAGTTTTATAAGATTTTTTTTTCAACTTTTTGTATTAGATTTTAAAGATACAAACCCATATTGGGTAAAATAAGTCCCACCAAGAAGAAGGTACAAGATACAAACCCATATTAGGCAGATGCTCTCAAACCGAGAGGAAATTACTATTCCTAAACGGAATATAAGATTAAGTCCCGAAGGACCACGGATCCTAGAAAGGTTGTGCTGTCTAGACCGAAAAAACAACCCCTGATGTCCCGATAGATCGGTCTGTGACCATTCCGGGAAATTAGTACCGAGGACAAACCCTCAGGAGTTTGTACTTCTTCACCTAAGTACAATAAGTTGACTAATACCAAAAGGAAAATACATAAAACCCTATAACTAACATAACATTCGAACAAAAGAAAAGAAATAAAAGGGCCATTCAAAATTGAAATGGGCTTCACACCAAAAAGTGATCTGCCCATTTCCAGGCCCAAAGAGCTTGTGGTTGCCCTAATCAAATTTTCTTCCAATCTGCCGCCAGTCACTGCTCCGAAGAAGCTGCCACCATGAAGATGAAAAACAGGATTATGGTCCACCGCCCCTGTTATTCCTGGTTCCCGAATGAGAAACGAAAACCAGATTTCGCCAAAAGAAACCCCCTTGTCAACATCCACAACGCCGAAATCAAGCTTCAAGACTCCGCCAACACATAGAACTGAAACACCGAGCCACCACAAATCTTTTATATTCCAAAACGGACCACGCCTAAAGAGCCCAAAACACCAAGCTATCCGCAGAAAGCTACCAGAAACACCATCAAGGATGGTCACTTGAGATATGCAGATAGATCGGTCCTGTAGAGCCATCTCCAATGGAGAAACGAAGCCAGGTCGAAGAAATAGAAAGACATGCATGACCAAGAGCCGAACGACATGAACGGAATTGTGAAGGAGGAGACGAAAACTAGGTTCCACCGAAGCCAAAATTGACGACAAAAGAGAGGGGGAAGGAAACCGAAGAAAATATGGAAAGAGAAAGTAATTACAAATGGCCAGCTCCGGTTTAACGCCGGCCACCGGCCTCAAAAGAGGCGATAAAGAGGAAAAAGAAACTCTCAAACCAGAGGAATTCAGTGAGAGAAAGTTTGTTTAAGTTAAATTTTATATACATTTTTATAAGATAACACATAAAAAAATATTTCTTTAAAATGTTGGTCTTCAAATAATAGTATAGATAAATATGTAATGTAAAAAAGAAGATCATAATTTATGTCCGCATGGTATTTTAAGAGAAAAATAGATATTCAGTTGACCTATGATAGCTTAAACATATCACATAAAATTTAGCGATTAAATGTAAAATTGAAGATCATAATATAGATGATATTATCCTCATAGTTTTATAAAGAAAAAAGAATACATATCCAATTGGCATATGATAACTTCTCAGACTTTCATTAAGAGACAACTAAAATCAATAGATAAAATTTAAATGTAATAATGAAGGTCATAATATATTTGATACATCAAAAAACTTTAGCATAGTGGTTGATACATTATTTGGAATGTTTAAGGTCACTAGTTCTGTCGATCCAAAAAAAGGTCACTAGTTCAAACCTTTTGAAAATAATAATTTACGTCTTAAATAGGTATTATCAACGATTGGTTTCGGACCCCGAAGATATTATGGGCAAAATTCTCAAACTTTCACGGTTTATCATATATATATACTTGAATTTGTTATTATATAGTATGTAGAGAGAACAAATGCATATTAAACTGATACATGGAAACTTTTCATCAAAAACGTCAAAATATGAGATAAAGTATCATAGTATTGATCTGTTTTACATCGCTTTACAACAATCATGCCTTTATTGTAAAGAACTTATGCATTATTTGATCAGAATCTGATCAAACTTTTGGTTCGACAAATAGAAATCTTAACTTTTTATCTGGTAAATGTCAAAGATTAAACTAAGACGGTGCCTTTCATCACAGTCATAGCTTTGCCAGTGAGCAAGACTCTCTGTTTTATCTTATCGTAATGAACCTTCACTGTTCCACTCCTACGCGAAGCCTACCAAAACTCAATCACAATCAGAAGAGAAAATTTAACTAGATTCCAAAAAAAATTAGTGCTCCTTTGCTTCAAAATGATTTCAAGTTATAATTAGAGGGAGAGAAGAGTCACCGCGTAAGCCACAAGGTCACACTTGTTCATCTTGAGGCTCCAATAATGCGCTAATGCACAATGAGCACTTCCACATACAGGAATCTAAAGGAACATAAGACCAAGCAAAAAGTAAAGATTCTTGTTTATTTTCCCATGACTTCGGGTAAAATAGACATAGGCATTCGATTAACCAATTAGTTTCGGTTTGGTTGTGCTCGATTATTGTTATTATGGTTAGGATAATATAACATTTAATCAGATAATTTAAATATTTTAGTTCCGATCGATTTATATATCTGTTGGTTCGGTTCAATTTAGTGAAAACCGTAAAATAACTGAGTTAACTTCATAGCTGGATTAACCAAAAAACCAAATTGAAACTGATAAAAACCGGTTGAAAACCAAAAGAAACCGAGTAAAAACAGAAAATCATACTGACTAAAAACCGAAAACATGGAAAAATCAAAAGTTGTTCACTTTTCTTAGGGAAATGATAAGGAAAATTTTTCTTAACACAATTTTTTACATGTTACTACATATATGTATTTTAGGTATATCGGCTATATTGTTGGTATTGGTTATTAACTGAAACTAAAATATGGTATATATAAGATATAAGTCTTGATTGTTTATAGTTTTTAAACTAGATTCTAGTTTTTTTTTTAATTAATATTAAGCCAATCATGATTTTGCCGAAAATGATTTCCTATTTTATAGGGAAACCAGTTTTTAAGGTTTTAGCAGTTTTATTCATAGAAACTAGAATCTCAAATTTATGGGTTTCTTTCTCTTTTTCTTTATAGTTTACGTATGGTTTTTTGTTCTTCTCTTTTTTTTCTTTTACCAAGTATTTAATATAAATAGATAACCACACTTTTGATTATTTGACAGTTATATTTATGATCTTCATGTTACACAATTATAAATTAATATTTAATAAATTAATAAACAGTATAATCTCATAATCTTTTGAATTCTAAAATGGACCATTGAAAAATTAATTATATATCATAATGTTATAGAATAATTTTTTTGAACAATCTGTTGTATATAGTTCAAGTAGAATTATAATTTGATAATTATATAAATTTATGTATCTATAATAAGACAATATAATAAAATATATTGATACAAACTTTTTATATCTCAAAAAAATTATATCAAATTTTCTCAATATTCTTTAGTTTTAGGAATAACATTTTAATAAGTAAATTTTATAATTATTTTAATAATTTTAGCAATAAAAAAAATTATGTTAAGCAAAAAAATGGTAAAAACCAAAACAACCATTCAAGATTTTGTAATAACTAGAATCTACAACAAAAGCAAAATCTAAAAACCAAAAAACCAAAAACTAAAATCAAAAACCAAAAACTAAATACCAAAAACCAAAATCTAAAAACCAACAAACATTCATGTCTCTAGTTAGTTATTTGAAGATATCCAGACTCGAATTTTCAGTTTAGTGCAATTCTGTTTTTTGGTTAGCGGTTTTATACTCGGATCCAAGAATAAAAATGTGAGTAAAGTAGGATGAGTTATATAAGTTTTTTCTTATGAAAAAGAAAACAAAAACCAAGAAAAAAAAAATTGCGAGATAGGTTTTGAACCTCATTAGTTCCTATTTTGGGTGCAAAAGCTCGACTACAGAAATCATAAGCTGATCCTTGGGGAGCAGCAGCTGTAACAATTATAATTATACCGGGACATTCCGAGATATAATCGATTCTTGGTTGCAATCCAATAACAGATTCCCAAGATGGAAGCACAACCTATATGAGATGGAGAACAATCATTGCTTGTAAGCAAATGGAGCAATATTTGCCATAGTTCAATATTATTAGTTATATGAAAAACAAGAAGTTGTGTTAAGATCATGCATACGATGATTTTATCGGATGGCTTGGCAACTCCGTTAAAGTCTTGGGATTTGATTTTCTCAGTTGTTGTTCCTAGAACATCGACAATGGTAGCTCCATTTAAAGCTTTGGAGAAGATGGAGATGTCACTGGATATGTACTCACATATAGTAATCACGGGAAAATCCAATTCAACCATGAAGGACCTTTTGTCATCGAACGTGAGAGTTTCTGGAATTCGTTTAGCTCTTAAAATACCGGAGCTAGTAGCAAACTCGATTTCGTCTGAACCAACCAGCTTGTTTGAGAAGAGACTGTGAGCAGTTGCTAAAGTTGCATGACCACAAAGATTTAACTGCCAAAACAAAAATCAAGCTCTAGTTAACATTGTGGAATGGTTCTCCTTGAAATCAGGTTCGTTCCATGGCATAAGCAAGAAAGTTCATAACTATGATCCAAAGTTATTTGGTCAATTTTAAGGTAAAAATATTTTATGGGGCCTAAAATTCTTTTTTATTATTATTTAATTAAGGTATTAAACCCATAGGCCGGCCTTGATTGAAAGAATTCAAAAAGGCTACAAAACCTCGAGGACAGGAGTGAACCAACGGAGAGAGAAGCGTGGAGGATTGGATGCAGTAGTGATTGGAATAACAAAACAAGTCATGGGAATATTGAATTCAGTAGCGAGAGACTGAAGCCAAGAGTCGTCTCTCTCATTATTCCCATCAAGAAAACATACTACAGCAGGGTTTCCTTTGAAGGCTGACTCTGTGAATGCATCAACCTGTTTATAACCATTTGTCACTCTTGAGATGATGCTAAGACACTTATAACAGAAAATGAAAAGAATAGAATTACCACAAAGTATTCAACAGGCTTCTTCATGCTCATGGCCATCCTCCTCTTCTTCCTTTTTAAATCTGCTTCCCTCTTAGCCCAGCTTATATTTAAACAAAACACAACTATCAAATTAATGCGCTCCACGTTGTATCTGCTTTTTTCAGTCTACTTTTTATTTTTTATTTTGATCCACTCACGTTCCATCTAAATAATTAGCTTGGAAACACATGATTTTGGATATGCAAAGATTCGGTCGGTGGCCTTAATATTATATTGAAGCAAAACACATCGTGTTCCACGTTAATATTATATATTATACAAGATGAATGTTGTTCTTTAAGTGATACATGGAAACATATACACAAATGATGATTTTCTATGGTTATTTTGGTATAATTGGAAAAATACGACCAAATGTTGTTAGTTTACTTGGACAAAATCTAAAGGTCACATGTTCAAGTAATACTTGAGATAAGACCATATAACATGCTCTGATCTCGGGTCTAAAAAGATTACGAGGTTCGGTCCAGAACTTTCTGGTTAACAAGAAATAAAAAGATAAAAACAACCAACTGTTTAATGACAAAGTTTGAGATATAGCACGGATATTGTGATTTTGGAAACTAGGAAGGTGACCAAGTGGTGTTTGGCATTCTATACTCTCGGAAATTATGTAACCAGACACTATGCTCTCCCTCAAAATCGTCAAAGGCTGGAATATACTATCCACCAACGCATGTTTTATAAACAGATCATGGAAAAAATGACTAAAACAGCATTCTAGGATGGAGTCTTCAGCCCTCTCCAATGAATCAGTAGATATTATGAGGTTGTGTGAATTACACCCAGTTCTAGTCCTTAGTATATATGGATCACAATAAAAAAAAATCAAGTAAATGTTAGAAAAAGCAAACCATGAGCATCCAACTCATGACATTGTTTCTTCCCACTCAGCTATCAACACAAAAGTTTAAACACATATATAGCATATAACCACATCCACAAACACATCAATTTTTATACATAGACATAAGACTCAAATTAAATATAAATGATTAATTGACTTATATATATATATAGCAAATCACATGATCATATTTCCATTAGTGTAAAAATACATACTGTTGAGATCCACTTGGCATTCTTTGATGATCAAATTCTAAATCAGAACATATCACATAGTACTTTTGAGGAAAATATCAATAGTGGCTAGTGTACCACTCTATCAAACTTTTATCCTAAACATGTTTCAAGCCTCTATTTGTGAATTACACTTATTAGGCCGCTGCAATTTCTTTAGAGAATATTTTTTATTTTGAATGTGCTGACCTCCCTTTTTTGTTAGTTAACACACTCTTTAGGTTCTTGATTTTCTCACATCTTTAATTTTTATTTGGTTTGAATATGTGGTCAGATGGCTCTATGATATGTATCATATGTATTACTTGACCTCTCAATAATTAACACATTTAAATGAGATTCACACAACTTCCTCTCCTTAGCTATTTTTGATCTTTTGATAGATAAACTCATAATTCCTTGAACTTAATCAACTCTAAACATCATGACAGACAGCTATTTTTCACAGTGCACTACATTACTATAGTCATGTTACTAATCGTGATACATTTTTGAAATTCAATGATATGTTTTTGTGCCAGTCCTTGTCTCTGATCAACACAATTACCAAACAAGTCATATCTAACAGATTCCAATAGCCTATTAGATTAATAACCAAACAAAATACAAAGGTTTTGTATACAGATCAACAGTTACAATTTGATGTTCATATAATCTACTATAATTGGTTTCTCCCCAACCTGAATAAAATGATGCCAAATATTTGTGCGTTTATTTTTTGTGTTGACTCAAGAGAGGATTTCCATTTTTTATTTAAGTTCAAAATCATGTTAGCTTTTTTTTATTACCATAAATACTGACTGTCATTATAGCGTATATTTTATTAGGGGTGGATGTATTCGGTTTGGATCGGTTCCGTTTGGTTCCGGTTCTTTCGGCTCTTTCAATATAAGATTCATATAGGAACCACTAAAAAATTGGTTCGTTTTGGTTCTACATTGGTTCAGTTCGGTTTGGATTTAAAATACTGGAACCATTTGAGAACCAAAATAGTAGAGGTTCCGGTTCGTTTCCAATATTTTAGAAAGGAACCAAATATATTGTTGAGTCTGAATTTCTAGAAGACACAAACGTGATGACGTAGAGATGAAGTCAAAGAAATATCTTAATGGAAAAAAATATTGACGTGAGCAAGAAAAAAAGAAGATTAGTTAATATCTTATTGAAAATGATATTAAAAAAATATATGAAGAGAAGATCTTGTAAAAAAAATATTGAAAATATTCTAAAAGAAGATTAAAGGAGTTGAATATAAATTCTCGACGGAAGATACAGAGGGCTTTATGCATTTAATATGAAAAAAGAAAACAAAGACTCGATTTCTTAGAGAAACAAAAGAATATCTAGTCTAGGTTTTAGGGTTCATTGGTGAGTGAACAAAGAGTGCATCACAATTATTGTTGTGAAGTGAGTTGGGTAGATTAGGAATTGGTCAGTCTCAAATCTAAGAGTGGATGTTGATTAAATCTGATTAAACAGCTTTGTAAAAGTGTTTAAACGATTTCTAATAAGAACTGTTTTTGATAAACTCTCATTTCTCTAATTTTCTCATATTTATGTCTTAGACATTTCAATTGGTATCAAAGCGGGACAACCAAGTCAGGTTGAGATCCTGGGTAAGACATGTGATGACTCTGAATTTTCACGGTTTTTACTTATCAATTAGCATCGATTCTGAG
>OVBE01016134.1:0-11087 GCA_900406425.1 Iberis pinnata | reverse complement strand
GTTCTAAATATTTTATTAACATGAAAATGAATTTCAAAACACATGTATCAAATTATTCAAATTGGTTAAATAATGTATTAAATTGAAAAATCTTAATAGTTCATACAGTTTACAAAAAATTAGAAAATTATGTAAATATAATTTACGACGTTAGGGTTCTGTTAGGTAAAATTTCAATTTCAAAATTATGATGATATTCATGACTAGATGTCATCGGTTACCAATTTTGACGTTGTTGTTAATTTCATTTTCATTCTAAACTTTGGCTTTTATTATTTATTTTGCTTGTATGCAAAACTTTAACTTTGTTTGTGGAACTTGTGGCTTTTTTATTTTAAACTATTAAAATGTTATCTTATTAAATTGTTTAGTACTTTTATACTAATGAAACATATTTTGTTATTTTTAAAATTCAAAGTCTAAATTTTATATAAAATTTTTGAGTCAAAAATTATTAAAATTTTCAAAGTATGTAACATAAAATAAAAAATAATAATTTATCAGATATTTTAAAAATATATAATTTTAATATATAAAAAATCATAGCGACAGACAAACAAACATAACTACAAGTCTACAACAATCACTGCGATTAGTCACCAGTCGTAACGACAACAAAACGAACAATATTGCGACAGTTGCAGTGACAGACAAACGAATAACATAAACTGTTGCTATTGTCAGTGACAGATAAACGAATAAGTCCTAATAGTCCCAACAACTTTGTAAAAGAATGTATATTTTTTCAATTAATTGTTTCTTGTTACGGGAAAATATAAAAGAAACACCCCAACTTTCACAATTTTGCAAAATGGACTCCAACTTTTATATTGGATATTAACTAAACCGATTCAAAACATAAGCTCCCAAATTGATTTGGCGAAGAATACAAACCCTAATTTTTTTCTCCCAATTCGCGACACTCATGACAAACCCAAACACTAAATTTCCTACTCGCGATTCAGCTCAGGACATGGATCGATCCTCTCCCAAAAATGATCTATTATCCGCAGAAAATCCCACTCCTTCGCACACTAAATCCGTAAGTTTTTGAATTTCATAAATGGAATCGCTTCTTGTCTCTTTTATGTAGGTTTTTTAAAAGGTTTTAGTTGTAATGTTCGTGCACTAATCATTTTTTTGCCCTTTTGTTTGAAGATTGTTCAGTTTGACGATGATGCTGATGATGATGAACCTATTAGATCTCTCTTAAAGGTTATGAAGCATAAAAGTGCCAAGAAGAATAGGGTTGAGACAGAAATTAGTGGTAAACAGAGACAGAAACAGGTAGTAGAGAAGAATTTAAAAGTTGTACAGAAGGATTCTGAAGATATGGATGACACCTTAGCAAGTTTTAGGAAGAGACTGAAGGGCAACAAGAAAGGTCAGAAGACTATTTCTTCTATTGATATGGTAACAATTTCTAATCTCAACTCAACTGAGAAAAGTCATGATACTCACAAGGCTCTCTTAGATCCCATCGCGAAGAGTGAAAGAGTGGATTGTATATCTAGAAACGGTACTTTAGAAACGGGAACTCTCTTGCATAAGTTTTATGGTAAGGACGAGTCAGCCTCACCTGGTCATGAAAATGTTGAAAATCCTATGACACTATCTAGCGAGAAGGAAGCACATGTCTTTCATCAATTTCCAGATTCAGAGAAAAAGTTAGTTTCGTGTGATTGTGGCATCCAAGTTAATTTAGAGAATCATCCCGATGAGTCTAATACTCAGGTTTCTATCTGTCAGAAGTGCAAGTATTCTTCATGCCCTGATGTTTCTAATGGAGGTGGTATTGAAGAAAACACCCTCAAAGATGGAACTGCCAAAGCTTCCCCGGATTCTAGAGCTCCCTGTGAAAATGAAAATTTCCAAGGTGATGCAACTTCAATACCTAATTCTGGGAAGCTGTTCACCTTGCAACGCCCAGAGCGCATTGCTAGAAAGCGTAAGCTTGGAAACATGTTGTACGAAGGAGATTTGAATTGGGAGAATGACCAAAGCTTTCTGGATTGCCAAAGTGACAAATCCTTTAAAGGAAGCGACAAGTGTGATTTCATTCCATTTGTTTCCAAGGAAGCTGAAATTGGTAGAGCTGCTGCAGTGACAGCGGGACTTAAAGCCCAATCGGTAAGTCCAATTGAGAAGATTTTACTTAAAGAGGTGTTGAAGCGCAAAGGTAGCCATCAGGAGTACCTAACTTGCAGGTTAGTTTCCTTTTCTAAAGCTGTTGTTGATTCAAATGCTTAGTTTGGGCGTTCCTATTTTGTATACAAGGTATTTTTCTGAAGACCCCACGAGAAGGGTGTGCTTATTTTTTTTAAACCTTGAATACTCACTGTACTACTGTTTGACTGGCCTAGTGTTGAGATTAAGGATATTCAAGTTGTTGTTTTTTTACCATTTTATTTTCAACACTTTTAGTGGGAACCTTTTTGTTTTTCTAAGGTTTCTCTTATCAGTTTTGTATTTTATTTTGTCCTCTTGAAGATTATCATAATCCCTTTTCTCATATCTGTTGTGATACAGAAATGCTATCTTAGGTCTGTGGAGTAAAAATGTCAGTCGAATCTTACCTGTCACTGAGTGTGGTGTTACCAGTTGTCCTTCTAAGAGTGAGCCTTCGGCTTCCCTTATCAGAGAGGTCTATAAGTTTCTTGATCAGAGAGTAAGTTTGTGAAGTTGCTTTTTTGTGCTCTTCTATCCTTTTTCCTATTAATTCTCCATCTTAGATTTTTTCTTTAAGGTTTTCTCTAATCTGTATGTACTATTGAAAAGAGCGTAAGTGCTGGTTTCTAATAGTCCGCATCTGATGGTGTTTTTTACAGGGTTATATAAATACTGGGATTTCATCTGTGACGGGGAAGGTGGGATCTTTGACTAAAGAAAAAGATGATGGTCTCTTCCAGGGAAAAAAGCTTGAAGAAAGTTCTATAGCTTCTGTTGCAGATACTGAAGATGGAGTTGCCTTTATTCTTGGTCAGGTCAAAACCGTTGAATCGATTAGTGAGGGTAGGGAATGTGCTCTCCAAAATGATGAAACTAAATTTGTAGGATGTGCAAGTCCAACCTCGGCACCGTTAGGATCTGCCAGCAAAACATGCGAAGCAAGCATTATTGATAATTACCAAAATTCTGTCAGCATAAATGCTTTACCAACATATGATACTGCATCTAAAGTTGATAAGATTCATGAAACAATTTCAGTACCAAAGCCTGCTTTGTCTAACACATTGTCCTCTGCGAATAGTAATCAAACGAGAGGAAGGGACTGTGTTCAATGTGAGGTTGAAAATGAGAAAAAGGTTATAGTTATTGGAGCCGGTCCTGCTGGACTAACAGCAGCACGTCATTTACAGCGCCAAGGTTTTTCTGTCATTGTTCTTGAGGCAAGGAGTAGAGTAGGTGGTCGAGTATTTACAGACCGATTGTCTCTTTCAGTTCCTGTGGATCTGGGGGCGAGCATAATTACAGGCATTGAGGCTGATGTGCCATCTGAAAGAATGCCAGATCCTTCGGTATTGATCTGTAACCAATTAGGCCTGGAAATGAGTGTGTTGCATGGATTTTGTCCTCTTTATGATATTGTAACAGGGAAAAAGGTTCCTCCAGAACTAGATGATGCTCTACAAGCAGAGTTCAATAGTCTGATTGATGATGTTGATTTGCTTGTTGAGGAAATAGGCAAGGAAAGAGCAAATAAACTGTCACTCGAGGATGGTCTAGAATATGGCCTCCAACGGCTGAGGATGCCACATGACAAGGTGAATACTGAAAGACTTGGGCTTGTTGGCAATTCTATTGATGCATCCTGGTCAAAAACAGGCATCAGTGGTACCCTTACCCATGATAGAAACTTAAAAGATGATTTTTTGAATCCTTTGGAGCGAAGAGTTATGAATTGGCATTTTGCTCATACAGAATATGGTTGTGCTGCTGTCCTCAAGGAAGTTTCGCTTCCTAACTGGAACCAAGATGAGTTTTATGGTGGGTTTGGAGGGCCACATGCTATGATTAAGGGTGGTTATAGCAGAGTTGTTGAGTCGCTTGCAGAAGGGCTTGACATTCAGTTGAACAAAGTAGTTTCCGAGGTATCTTACGCCTCTAATGTATCTGCCATGCATAACAGTAATCATAAAGTCAGAGTTAGTACATCAAATGGCTATGAGTATCTTGGAGATGCTGTTCTGGTAACTGTTCCTCTGGGGTGCTTGAAAGCAGAAACCATAAAGTTTTCGCCATCCTTGCCGGACTGGAAATATTCGTCAATCAAGCAACTTGGTTTTGGAGTTCTAAATAAAGTCGTGTTGGAGTTCTCAAAGGTATTTTGGGATGATAGTGTGGATTATTTTGGGGCTACTGCTGAAGAAACAGATCAAAGAGGTGAGTGCTTTATGTTCTGGAACGTAAAAAAAACTGTGGGGGCTCCTGTTCTGATAGCTTTGGTGGTTGGAAAGGCTGCTTTTGACTATAAAGACAAGAGTAATTCTGAGCATGTCAACCATGCAATGATGGTTCTTCGTAAGCTCTTTGGTGAGGAGCTGGTGCCTGATCCTGTGGCTTCGGTAGTTACTGACTGGGGCGCTGACCCTTACAGTTATGGTGCTTACTCATATGTTGCTATTGGTTCATCTGGTGAAGATTATGATGTACTGGGAAGGCCTGTTCAGAACTGTTTGTTTTTTGCTGGTGAGGCAACCTGTAAAGAGCATCCTGACACTGTTGGTGGTGCAATGATGACTGGAATCCGGGAAGCTGTGCGTATAATTGATATATTAAGAAATGGAAATGATTACACAGCCGAGATAGAAACACTAGAAAAGGCACAGAGGAAATCTGTCTCTGTAAGGGATGAAGTCAAAGACCTAATAAAGAGGCTCGAAGTTGTTGAGCTGTCCAATGTGTTGGCCAGGCAATCATTGCTTCGGAACATGTTTTTCTCTGCTAAAACAACTGTTGGGCGTTTGCATTTAGCCAAGGAGTTGCTTAACCTTCCTGGTGAAACCTTGAAATCCTTTGCAGGCACAAAAGAAGGGCTTGCAGTGCTGAACTGTTGGATCCTGGTAAGTCAGTGAGATAGTCTACTTATCAAGAAAAATGTACGACTTTCCTTTGTTTTTATGTCTGCTCCGTGAATTTCTATTGGATTTTCTACATATACTTGCTTATTTCTATTTCTCTATTAGGATTCGATGGGGAAGAATGGAACCCAGCTTTTACGTCACTGTGTACATATTCTTGTTCGAGTCACGAGTGATCTCTTTGCTGTGAGGCTCTCAGGTATATTGGCTATTTTCCTCCAAGTGTGCTTTCTACCCTAAACCTCTCTTATCACATGCAATTGGTTCTGTCTTTAGATTCGGTATCATGTGCAACTGAGTTTCCTGAAGTTTAGTCCTGTTATTAATTTAAGAGTTCTTTAAGCTGTTTACTTTCTAATTGCTGATGCAGGCATTGGGAAGACTGTGAGAGAAAAGGTCTGTGCGCACTCGAGCCGTGACATTCGTGCCATTGCAAGCCAGCTTGTTAATGTGTGGCTGGAACTATACCGGAATGAAAAAGCTAAGAGTGAAATGAAATCATTACAACAAACAAATTCGACAAACATCTCTAGAATAAGAAGAAAACTGAATAGTGAGGAAACAGACAGTAAGGGAAAGCTGAGCAGTGGTAATGATGTGAAAACAGATGGAGAGCTTGAAGACAACCAGCTTCCAGTGTCAGAGGAAGAAAAGGCTGTGTTTGCTGCAGCTGAGGCTGCTCGTGCAGCAGCTGAAGCAGCTGCAAAGGCAAGTTTTTCGTATCTTTGAAGTAGTGAAGTGGATTGATTTATGCTTGCTAAATGTGCTTGTTTTGTCTGAAGATGGGAATGTGCCTTTCGTACTGAGCCTAATCTTTATATATTTGTTCACAAAAAAAATTATATGTTCTTGTCTTGCAGGCATTTTCTGAGGCTTATCATAGTACTTCATTGCAGCTTCCCAAGATTCCCTCATTTCATAAATTTGCTAGGCGAGAACAGTATGCAAAGATGGACGAATCTGATTTCAGGAAAAAGTTTCCCGGTAATGTCTTAGGAAGACAAGATTGTATGTCAGAGATAGACTCTAGGAACTGCAAAGTTCGGGATTGGTATGATTTTCCTGCCTCCTGTCTTGACCTTGACAGTTCAAGGATTCAAGTTGATAACTGCTCACAGCGTAGCCATTCGAATGAGCTTGTATCTCATTCAAAGTTCAGAGAATGTTCTGGAGAAAGTGGGGCTGCGGATACTAGTATTTTTACTGGGGCATGGGTTGATACTGGTGGTAGTAGTGATGGTGTCAAAGATTGTCAGGCTATAGATAGATGGCAATCTCAAGCTGCTGCTGCTGATCCTGAATTTTTTAATCGTGCTTTGCACATGAAGAATGAAGAAGACTCAATTGCATGTTCAACAGGCCCTCATAGTTGGAAGCATGACCAACGAGCAAATGAATGTTCTACATCACAGGGTACAGTGAATAAAGAGTCACATAAAAGTCGTACTCGCGGTGCAGATCGTTTGAAACAGGGGGTTGTAGATTTTGTTGCTTCCTTGCTCATGGCCCCGTATAAAGCAAAGAAAATTGATAGAGATGTATACAAGTCAATAATGAAGAAGACAGCAACAAAGGTCTGTGAGTGTGGTTTTCTACACTTAAAATAGTAAATTGTAATTTTTGTTTCTCTCTGAATTTAGAGATAGTCTCTTCTAAAATACTGGGGCTTTGTCAGGTAATGCAACACACAACAGACGTGGAGAAAACCATGGCAGTTCCACAATTCCTGGACTCAAAGCGGAAAAACAAGGTTTGTAAAAGCTTCAAAAAGTTTCAGAGTTACCTCATGAAAAAATTGTTGTCTTGAAGTTTCCAGTTTGAGTTTGAGTATCCTTCTCTGGGGTATGTAGGGAAATTTCGAGTTTTCCTGTGAGGAGTAATCATGGTGTCAGGGTCTGATATTAATTATCACTAAACTACTGCATCTACATTAGAGCAGTTTCTGATTGATTGTCATTGTATTTGATTATTTTTATGCAGATTCGTGACTTTGTCGACAAACAAGTTGACAAGTACATGGCGATAGCTCAAGCTCCAAAATCTTGATGGCCGTTGGGATCTGTAGTATGGGCCAATGGTCGTCGGGTTGGTATCTGCTGGGATGGCAAGTTCCTTTTACGTAAACCGAATATCGTTGCTCATGTATCAGGATGCTTATCTCAAAGAAGCAAATGGGCCTGATGTAAAAGAGAGTTCTGCCATGAAATATTCTCATACCAGAAGATGTGGCCGGGACAAGTTTCTTGCATTAACCTGATATGATGAAGAATTTGGTTTTGCTATATTGTTTTTTTTTTTTCTTTCATCAGTCACGCTGTATTGCAAGGTATGAGTGAAGCATCTTCTCTACTCTACCTGGGGGTTACTTGCAGAGGGCTTTTTGCTCAAGGTTTTACATCAAGTGGATGTGCCCCCTCATATGGTTCATGTTTTTAACTTAGGCTCTGATTGTTTTTCTAATGTATAGAGATCAATATTTAGTGTTAACCCCATTAGTCAAAATTCTTCCTTCAGGGATATGAATGCATTTCTTAAAATTCATATACAGTTTCCGGAACCCAAGAGAAAAGCTTTTCACTTTATAGTATCAATGATATTATGGCTTGAGACAAAGATGGCAACATGTATGTTATGATTTTTCTATTCTGGAAGCCTTATTACTTGTTGTGGTAAAGTTATTTCCTAACATTAGTGAAGGGGAACTCTGAGATACTACAGTTGCAGGTGTATTACTCACAGTTGTGCAGGTAAAGATGGATGTCAAATATTGGATTGGTTGGTTCATCTTCTAAGCGTATTAGTATCGTGATGGATTTTCTTCTGGTTTCTTTAGGCTTACAAGCAGTTTGTGGAAGAGGCACAGGGACTAGGCAGTTTCTTTGGTTTATGTGTGGTTTGTCTGCGTATTTAAGGACTGATGGCTTTGTAGTTAAATGCTGGCTTTTGCAGGTGAGGAAACGTAGACTTTGCTGAATTCACTTTGAGTGGTGTTGGTGAGAGCACAAATCTTCTTTTTAATAGAATCTGTTTCAGATTAGAAGCCTTGGTTCAAGAAGCACTATGCTTGTTGATGGGGAGGTATTTGTATACTTATCATATTTATAAATTTTTACCGTTTACGTTTGAGTAGGATCACTCTCTACTTATAATTGATTCAGTTGTTACTGAACTTAGTTTTAGATAATCGGCTATTATGCTATTTGCTGTATATGCAGAGTTTATTGAGTTGTCTGGAGGCTGTAGAGCAGATGAGTTCAAATCTAAGGAAAGCGTTATAGGATTTGTTGGTTTTATCAGTCACTAATGGAGAAACAAAAAAAAAAATGCTCCATTTACATATCAAGTCAGTCACTACGTCGAAACAGAAAAACCATTGCGTTTGTGTTGAAGTTATCCAAATAGATGAGGTCAACTTTAAAGCATTCTACTACTTTTGAAGAGGTTGTGATCATATTTCATTCAGTTTATTTATTAGAAAGTATTCTTAAACAACTTTGTGACTTGCCACTTTAGGTTGCCTGCAGAGCAGATTCAGCAATTGGTCCCTTATTAGCATAACCTTGAGAAGCTGTGCGTAATGAAAAAGAAAGAAAGATAGCCATTGATAAGATTAGCAGAGGAGAGCATCAAGGTTTCGTTTGCCCTCTGGACCCTTGGAGTACCAGGATGAAACATATTGTCCATACACAACTTCCTTGTAAGTCTGTTTCGAGAGTTGACTAATGAGATGAGAAGCTGGTGCTAGTCTTGCAGTCTTGGAAGGATCATGAAACGTGGCAACTGATAGCCGCGCCAGATTCGCATTAGTTATTGCTCTATGTTGAGCACTTTTGTATATGCCATTGGTTATGATCTGCAGCAAGGAGAATAATATGTCAGAGCTTCTTCTAGCTTGGCTCAAAAGAGAATAATTATAGAAACCTCAGTTTGATCAGCTATAAGAACTAGAATGGCATGAGAGACAGGAGGAACAGTGAGCCATTGAGAATCCTTGTAAAGCTGAAGACCTCCAACATCATCTTGAATCAAGAGAGTAATGGCACCCATGTCTGAGTGGGACTGGAGACCAAGAGTAAGTTCAGGCTGAGGACATGGAGGGTAATAGCTCATAGTAATGTTCTGATAGATTTCTCCAACAGCTTCCTCTATGGAAGAAGAAGAAAGTCCTAAGCTCTCTGAGACTAGCCCTAAAAGCTTCTGAGCAAGTTTCTTCATCTCATCACCATATTCTTCAACAACTTGTCTTCCAATCCAATCAATTACAACAATCAGGAACATATTAAGTTTTGGATTTTGGGAGGATCAAAGTAGGAACCTGTAGTCAGTAGGATGGAGAGGCCAACGAGAAGGGTCGCGGCGAGAGAGAGGGAATGTATGGTGATCGAAGTAGTCTCTCCAGTCCAAAACGACATCGTCTTGTGTACCGAGCAACATACGGCTTCCATATCCCTCTGACGCGGCGGAGCTGGAATCGCAGGCGTATCGGAGCTTCTCTTCCATAGGGCAGTCCTGGAAGAAGGATAGGCCTATAGCCTTCATCCGATCCAGGAGATGGATGGGGACGCCATGGTTGACCACATGGAAGACTCCCCAGTTGCGACAAGCATCACCGATGGCTTCTCTCGCGTAATCGGAGCTAGAGAGGTCGACGGTTGGGATTGGAGCTGAATCGCCGGCGTAATGAAGATTAGGTCTAGATTCCGGTGGCTGAATGTATTGCAAAGGGACTTCCGGCAAACATCCTTTGGCAAATATCTCCACTCTCGATGTTGTTTCCATGGAGATCTGATCTGACCTGATCGGACTTGCCTAAGAAAGTAGATATGGCGATAATTTGTCTTGTTTATTCTGATAGAATTGCATTATGACCCTCGAAATATCAATATTTTGTAAGTTTACCGTTCTTATCTATATTGTAGATTTCAAACGGAGTACAAATGTTATCATCGTAAATCTAAGATTATCTTAAAAGGTAATATTTCTAAATTTAATATTTAAATAAAGAGAAAATCGCATAAACAATTTTCAAAGTGTCATTTTCGAGCATTTTAAACTTTTATATTTATCAACTAGCATTTTTAATTTTTAGTTCATCAAAATTTGCATTTTCCGGGGTAATTACATTTTTGCCATTTTTCATATATCTTTTTTCACTCTTGCAATTTTCAAATTATTTAATCAATTTTGCCACTTTTTTTAAATGAGAAATGACTATATTACCCCTGCCTTAATTTTCACTTTTCTTCGTTTTCTTCGTCGGAAAAATCAACTCAACTCTCTCCCCATAATCCAAATCTAGCTGCTTGCTTTTTGATAATTTACTCTCTTTAATCCAGATCTTATCTGTTGTCTCTAGTAGTTTCAGGTCTCTCGTAGCTTCGCCTGATTTGCACATGGCGAAATCACTGCGTGGTTGCACCGAGAAACACCTCTATGTATGCTTACGCAACCCTCCTCCTGAGCCAGTATCCGTACAATGGTTTCTCTGCCGCAACCAGAAAACCCTAGACGCCGCCACGAAAAAGACAAGGAACAATCGGTTGTGTCAGGTAACATCGTTTCCTTCTAATCAGCCTTTGGAATCATCAAATTTGAGCTTATTGTGCTGTTTGAATTGTTGATCTGCTGGTTTTATGATGATATGTGCAATAGAGTATTGTTTCGTAGAGTTTACTCTCCTCCTTGTGTTAGGTTTTGAGCTCAGGGTTTGTGCATTTGCAACTTTTGTTCCTGATCCAACTGTAAAAGATGAGCTATTTGATTTCTTAATTGAAAATTATGCTCCTTCTCTAGTCTATGTTTGTCTACAAGTATACTAGTCTCTGATTGCAAAATATATGTGGGATGGATAATTAGCAACAAACAACAAGAGATTGTAGTGAATTGTAGATAAGTTGTTAAGGTGAAGCTCTATTAAATCCGATTGCAATTTAAACAAAACTTTCCACCCCCTCTGCACTTCACTGTAGATTAATAAACATTGGTCATATGCATCTTTAAGTGCTT
>OVBE01016133.1:0-11088 GCA_900406425.1 Iberis pinnata | reverse complement strand
CGCCATCCTCATCTGGTGCAGTTTACTTCTTAACATTAGTTGATGATTATTCACATTCTGTTTGGACATACTTGATGTCTTCGTAATATGAGGTTGCAAGTCTTATTCGAAAATTTTATGCCATGTCTCATTGCCAATCCGGAAAGTTGGTTCAGACAGTACGTAGTGATAACGGAACTGAGTTTATGTGTTTATCTTCGTATTTCAGAGAACATGGTATTCTCCATAAGACTTCTTGTGTAGATACACCTCAACAGAATGGTCGAGTTGAAAGGAAACACCGACACATTCTTAATGTTGCTCGGGATTTGTTATTTCGAAGCAAAGTTCCAACTTCTTTATGGGGAGAAAGCATTTTGACTGCCACACATGTTCTTAGTCGCACTCTGACTCCGGTTCTCGATGGTAAGAGTCCGTATGAAGTCTTGTATGGCACAAGACCAAATTATGACATGCTTCAAATTTTTGGTTGTTTGTGCTATTCACATCTCCGTTCTCGGGTTAAGGATAAATTCGGTGAACGTAGTAGACGTTGTATTTTTGTTGGGTATCCTTATGGGAAAAAGGCTTGGCGTTTATATGATCTTGAGAAGCAAGAATTTTTTGTGATTCGGGATGTTCACTTTAACGAAGAAGTGTTTCCTTACTCGGATATTCAGCAGTCTATATCTACTATGGATCCATCTTCTTCTTTATCGGAACATGCTTGGATGCTTCCTTATGATCCTAGTGAAGTTTCGATATCCACTCCTCTTATCTCTTCATATACGGAACCAACACCTGCATCAACTACACATGAGTCTAACTCGGTCCCGACACAAGATCAAGTTACAACTCCGATTCTGGCTAAATTTGAGCCTGCTTCACCAGGAATTCCAGCTGTTTTGGGACGCGGAGAAAGAGTCCGTAAGCCATCAGTTCTTCTTTGTGACTATGTTTTTCACCCTATACACTCTCCTCACAATAATGCTCCTCCTTCCTCTCTGGTTCCAGCCTCGTATTCAGTCTCTGGTAAGCGCGTTTATCCTATTACATCACCTCTTGTCAATTCTGCTTATTCTTCAAATCACATTGCTTTCATGACTACTCAGCTTGAAAGTGAAGAAACAGGTTCATACAAGGAGGCTGTCCAATCTGAAATTTGGCGTCAGGCTATGATTTCCGAGATAAAGGCATTAGAACAAAACAACACTTGGTCAGTCACGGATCTTCTTGCGGGTAAACATGCCATCGGTTGTAAGTGGTTTTACAAGATTAAACTTAATTCTGATGGAACAATAGAACGCTATAAAGCACGTCTTGTTGCTCTTGGGAATAGACAGAAACCAGGTACCGATTTTAAAGAGACATTTGCGCCTGTTGCGAAGATGTCAACTGTGCGTTTTCTTCTCAAACTTGCGGCTTCTAAAGCATGACAAATTCATCAAATGGATGTTCATAATGCGTTTTTGCATGGTGATTTCCAAGAAGAGGTTTATATGAAGTTACCTCAAGGATTTGCTCTTAGTGATTCTTCAAAGGTTTGTCGGTTAAAGAAATCGATTTATGGATTAAAACAGGCTCCTCGTTGTTGGTTCTCCAAGATCACTTATGCTATTCGCAGCTATGGTTTTGTTTAGAGTTATCACGACTACTTTCTCTTCTCTTGATTAAAAACGATATCATCATTCATATCCTGGTCTATGTGGACGATTTTATCATTGTTGGTAATGATCTTACTGCTATTCAGAAATTCAAAGACCATCTTCATCGTTGTTTCAAGATGAAGGATCTCGGGAAGTTGCGGTATTTTCTTGGACTTGAGGTATCTCGTGGTAAGGACGGTATTAGTCTCTCACAACGCAAATATGTGTTAGATATAGTTACCAAAACTGGTCATCTTGTGGCTAAGTCTTCACCAGTTCCGGTTGAGCTCAACCACAAGCTGGGATTGGTTACGGGTCCTCTATGTGCTGATCCCGCGGCTTATCGTAGGCTGGTCGGGCGGTTTATTTATCTCACAATAACTCGTCCGGACTTGACCTATATAGTTCATATCTTATCTCAGTTTATGCAGGCACCTCTTGTTCCGCATTGGAATGCCGCCTTGCGTCTTGTTCACTATATCAAGGGCACCATCTCTTATGGCGTTCTTTTAAGCTCTCAAAGTGATTTACAGTTGACTGCTTATTGTGATTCTGATTGGGCTGCTTGTCCTCGCATTCGTCAGTCTTTATCTGCTTATGTTGTGTTCTTAGGTGATTCTCCAATATCATGGAAAACCAAGAAGCAATAGACAGTCTCATGCTCNTTCTTTTAAGCTCTCAAAGTGATTTACAGTTGACTGCTTATTGTGATTCTGATTGGGCTGCTTGTCCTCGCATTCGTCGGTCTTTATCTGCTTATGTTGTGTTCTTAGGTGATTCTCCAATATCATGGAAAACCAAGAAGCAATAGACAGTCTCATGCTCTTCTGCAGAGGCTGAATATCGAGCCATGGCATTTACACTTTGTGAGATCAAATGGCTGAAAGCATTACATTATTCTCTCGATCTTTCTCAAGCTCAGCCTATTCCTCTTCATTGTGATAGTCAAGCAGCGATTCATATCGCGGCAAACCCAGTTTTTCTGAGCGTACCAAGCACATTGAATCTGAATGTCATCAAGTTCATGATGCTGTTCAAGATGGACTGATTGTTACACCTCATATTTCTACAAAGGATCAACTCGCGGACCTGCTTACCAAGGCTCTACCACGCTAGGTGTTTGATAATTTAGTGTTCAACTTGGGTGTTCGAGATTTCGCACTACCAACTTGAGAGGGGGTATTGTGATATATGTAATGGATAACATTAAATCTATTCTATAAAGATTTGGTGTTATCCTTATTCTTTTTAGTTTTCTATTTCCTATTCTATTTAGATTTCTATTTTCTATTTTCTTGTGTATAAATAGTTGTGAAATGTCTAAGACACAGATGTAACACTCGACGTATGAATCAGAGATTTATCAAAAACAATTCTTATTAGAAATCTCTTAAACAACTTTTACAAAGCTTGTTTATTTAGTCTCATACAACATCCACACACGGATTTGATGCCGATCAATTCCTAATCTACTCAAATCCCTAAACTAGATATTCTTTTGTTTGTCTCAGAAATCAAGTCTAGGGTTTTTCTTTTTCTCTCTTGTTCAATTGTTGAAGCGCCTTCAATCTTTTTCCAGCCTAAAACAACTTCAATCGATCGATTTGTTTTCAGAATCTTTTCCTAAATTCTCTTAACAAAATATTAATATTTCTTTTAATTAAATATTAGTTAATTATCCTTTATACTTGTAACAACTCATCTTCGAACCTTTATCACCAAGTCATTCATCCACGTCATCAACCTTCTTTAATTCTTTAAAATTCCAGACTCAACATTCTCCCCCTTTTTATCTGAATATGTGACCTCAAGCATCTGAAACTTTAAACCATAATAATCGAAACATACATGCAAAATAGAAGTCAACATGCATTAAACCGGTAATCATTCACATTAGTCTAGCACCAAAATAAAACCAAAAGTCATCAAAAGTCATAATCAGAAGCAAGAGTCAACTACATATCCTAGAGTGTCTAGCACACTTTAACAAAAAAAACTTCAGACTTTTATCCAAAAACAGAGTCAATCCTTGATTAGCTCCCTAATACTTCGTTAATCCAAAAACGTCCACTAGATTTCTACTGAACCATCCTCATCTCCAGGTTCTGCTGCCTCACCTTCTTAATCACTGCTACTAATAGCATCATATTCTCCCCTTGCTTGAGCGTATATTTAGATAAAAAACACTTATAAGTCAAAGGGAAATTAGAGAAGAAAATGCAACTTACCTTGAATCTTAAGCAGTACTTCTTGAATGGATCGAGAAAACTCAGCAGCAATGCGTTGGAGATCCCCTTGAAGTGTAGATGAATCTGTGTCGTTCGCATCTGCAAACCCGCGGCTGGCTTTGGAATCATAAGCAAACAGAGAAGGACAGACTGACATTGGCAGATCTTGTGGCCGAGGACGGAGAACTCTCTGAAACTCCATAATTTGATAAATCAGATTGGGATAATAGATCCACTTGTAAACCTTGTCGGAACTCTCGGCATGGGCCAGCACCTTCTGATATATCAACTCACCAAAGTTAATCTTCTTTTTCCCCCGAATAAGATACATCAACTGTACTCGTTCACTCGCCATCTTCGTCTTATTAGTAGAAGGTATCCAGTTAGAACAAAAAATCGAGTGCAGAATGTTGTTAGCGAGTGTAAGATGCTTGGATTTTAATCCTTTGAAGCGTTTCTTACGTCCATCAGAGAGTGCCAAGGCTGCCTTATCAAGATCAACTCGCTTAAGCGCATACCCAGTTGTTTCAGACGGAATTTGGAACAACTTATTGATCAGTTTTGCCGAGAATTCAAACAGCTAACCCTGAACATACACCAAGCTCATATCATCTCGTGATTCCCTAGAAACGAGATTCGCCAGAAATTCCTGAACTACCGGTGGAGAATAAGAACGATATCACTTACAGTATGAATCAATCCTGCTTCGGTCAAGATTTCCCGAATCTCATTGAACCGAGATTCATTCCGTGGCAGCTGTTTCTGATCAAAGAAGGTTCTTTCTTGGAATTCTTCAAACTTGGTACTTGCCTTCTTCGTTAGAAAAGTGGGACTGAACGGTTTAGCCTTTGATGTGAGACGAAAGAATGTCGGTTGAGCTTTGTCTTTGGCTTGAACCGCTTGACGATTAATTAAATATCTTCTACCATAGACTTCAGCATCAGGCTCTTTACCAACTTCAGGGATTTACTCGTTTTGAGTCACGGTTGGTGGTTCTTCGGTTGAGTCGGTTTCAAAATCAGACCCGGCCATTTAATGATCCGTCTCAACCATTGGTTCTTTTCCGGGCTTGTGAGAAATCAGTTTAAATGGAACCATTACCCGGCAAAGATTCTCACGAGCACGAGCTTCACTCTCCAAGCAATGTCTTCGTGCGGTGGCAACGGCGGAATCTCTGAGCTGAGTAGGGGTGAGCATCGACGACTTGAGACGAGCCGATTGAGACCGTGTAACTCTCGGCATGGTGATAGAGCTTCAAGAAATTGCAGAGAACTTTGTGGATGTGAGGAAGAAGATGAAATTTTTTTTTTTTATATATATATATGAATTCGGCGCAAGAGGAATGAGCAAAAACCCTAAGAGAAATTCACTTTGGCAGAAAACTTGGGTCATTAGCTCATGGGCCTAGCCCAGCCGAAATTAAAAGAAACAAAATAAAGCCCATTCGAGCTAGCCCAGCCTAAACTAAGGATTGAAGCCCATTCGATCACACCACTTGTTAAAAACAAATGCCCATGAAATCTTTATGACAACAACCCACTAAATTAAAGAAACCCAATGTTAATGATGAGGTCATCGATTTTATTAGCTCAAAATAAAAACCTTATTCACCAAATTATCACCTTAGCCATTGTGATTTAGCATTAATCTGATGCATACTCAAGATGGTTTCCAGTGACAAAGGATCACAGCAATTGACTTAGTGAAGTACCCATGAGGATTAGTTGAGCATACTTCTAAGCTTTTATCATTTATTTTACAAGAAAATTAACTGCTCAGGTTTTTGGTAATAGTATGAACCACAAATCAAAACTTTTAAGAAATTTACAACTTGTAACTCTAACGAGTAGCTATTTCTCAGTTACGTAGTTGTCACATCATTAGATCACTTAGCATATAATCGTTAGACCCTATCATATAGACTTTTGTTGCATGATTTTTAATTCGACCACATGTAGTTTGCATAATCACACATCCTTTTGAGCTGAATATTTTTTGTATAGCTTTTTCTCAGCCGAGTAGCTGTCACACAATTTTTTATTATTATTATTATTATTATTATTATACAACTTTCAAACTTTGTGTGATCATGCAATACACCCATACTGACAGTGATCATGCTCAAATCTAGAATGTTGTTATCATCCTACCTCGAGATGAGTGTCGATCTTGTAGGTTACTACATGAGGTCTACTCATCCTGTCCAGACAATGATCAAGCTCATATCTAGAGTGTTTTTATCACCCTAATCCGAATCGAGTGTCTTTCACACCAGACTCACACCACTTTTGTCTACATGAATAGAGACCTCCTTTCTAATATAAGTGACTTGTTACAGAGAGGTTTTCAGATAAAACTATAATACACAGATACGTGGTTCATGACTTTCACCTTACCCTTTAAGCTAAGACTTTTTTAAAGAAATTCACATATCCCAATTGCTTTACGTAAACGTAAGAACCAATTAAGATCAAGGGGTTTTGTAAAAATATCAGCAAGTTGATTTTCAGAAGACACATGCTCAATGATAACAAGTTTATCCTCAACTAACTCTCTCACAAAGTGATGCCTAATATCAACATGTTTTGTTCGAGAATGCTGAACCAGATTTTTTGATATATTTATTGCACTCATGTTATCACAATTAACAAGAAGAGGATGAGAATGAATACCATAGGCAGTGAGCATTTGTTTCATCCATATCAATTGAGTACATCAACTTCCCAGTGCGATATACTCTGTTTTGGCAGTTGACAAGGATACACAATTTTGCTTTTTGCTATGCCACGAGATAACATTGTTTCCCAAAAAGAAACACCCTCCTGATGTACTCTTTCTATCATCCAACCATCCAGCCCAATCTGCATCACAAAATCCTGCGAGGTTCGAATTAGTTTCATTAGTGAAATGTATTCCATAGTCAAGTGTTCCTTTAACATATTTAAGGATACATGTCACAGCCTGAAGATGAGATTCTTTTGGTTCTTCTTAATATCTTGCGCACATTCCGACACTATGACACAAATCTGGTCTACTTGCAGTCAAATAGAGCAGACTACCGATCATTGCTCGGTAGGTTTTCTCACCAACAAATCTGGTCTACTTGCACTCATTGGGGTTCTAGCTTCCTTGATGGTTTTCATATCGTATCTTTTGATTAGATTTCTTGCGTAAGTACTCTGAGATATGAAAATTCCCTTGTCTTTCTGCTTAACTTGAAGACCCAAAAAGTAGTTTAACTCTCCAACCATACTCATCTGGAATTCTTTTGTCATGGTCTCTACAAATTGGTCGGCCATACACTGCTTGGTGCTCCCAATGATAATGGCATCCACATAAATCTGTACGATAAGAATTTATGAGACACTCTCTTGAACAAACAGTGTTTTATCGATACTTCCTCTTTTGTATCCAGTCTTGAGTAGGAATGTAGCTAGACGTCATACCAGGCTATTGGAGCTTGTTTTAATCAATATAAAGCTCTTTTCAACTTGAACACATGGTTAGTGAAGTGAGGATCTTTGAATCCTTTTGGTTGAGCGACAAATACTTCTTCTTGAAGAACACCATTTAGGAATGCGCTTTTTACATCCATTTGATATAACCTGATTTTGAGTTTGCAGGCTATTCCAAACAATAAGCGGATTGCTTCAAGACGGGTTACAGGCGCGAAGTTTTCGTAAAAATCTATTCCTTCAATTTGACAGTAACCTTGGGCTACTAACCTGGCCTTGTTTCTCACAATGTTTCCCTATTCGTCGATCTTCTTCTTGTAGATCCATTTAGTTCCAACAATGTTGACTCCTTCTGGTTTTTCTACAAGATCCCAAACTTCCAATCTGGAAAATTGCTCTAACTCTTCATGCATGGATGCAACCCAAAACTCGTCTTCTGGGGCTTCGTTTACATTCTTTGGTTCAACCAATGATAAGAAACAAGCCATTCCAACCATCTCCTTAAAGTTGATCTTCTTCTTGCGAGTTACTCTTTCATCATATATATCACCTATAATGTCACTTGATGAGTGATTCTTGTGAACCTGGATTGGTTATAAGGTGTGAGCTTCTTCAGCTAGTGACTCTTTAGTATCCTCAGATTCATGATGGTTTTCATTCATACTTGGTGCGGAGTGTTTGAGACCCTCATCATAGTGTGATACGTCCTGCATTGCATAGTTCTGGTTTTCATCAAACACCACGTTAACAGACTCCATTATTATCTTGGACCGATAATTATACACTCTAAAGGCCATACTGTTCGTGGCATATCCAAGAAACATGCCTTTATCACTTCTAGAATCGAACTTTCCCAAAATGTCTTTGTCGTTCAGAATGTAACATATACACCCAAAGGTATGGAAGTAACTTAGATTGGGGGTTTTACCTTTCCAGATCTCATAATTAAATAGCAAGTTGTGTTAATCGCTTCTGCCCTAAACCGAGGTGACACGATATTCCCATGAAGCATAGCTCGAGCATTTGTTGAAGAGTTATGTTCTTCCGTTCAACTATTCCATTATGTTGTGGAGTTCTTGGTGCAGAGAACTGAGGAAGAATTCCTTGATCTTGACAAAACTTCTCAAACACTTCATTATGGAATTCTCCACCATGATCACTTCGAATATGTACGATATTTCCCTTTTCTGACTTTAACTGCAGTGCTAAGATTCTGAAACTTTCAGCAGCTTCAGATTTCTCCCTTAAAAAATGTACCCATGTATACCTTGAGAAGTCATCGACAAGCACAAAAATGTATTTTCGTCCTGCAATGCTTTCAGTCTGAATAGGCCCAATCAAGTCCATGTGAACAAGTTCTAAGATCTTCTTTGAACTGATTTCAGTGACTTTTTTGTGTTGGACTTTGACTTGCTTTCCTTGGTTACATGCCGCACATATTGTTTCAGTTATCTTCTCTAGGTCTTGTATCCTACGCACTGCTCCCGCACTAATCAGTCGAGTTAGTCCATGAGTGCTCATGTGTCCTAGCTTTCTGTGCCATAAGTCTAGTTTTGATTCAACACCAGCAGAGAGACAAGACGTCAATGGTCTCCAAAAATAGCAATTATTCCCTGATCTTATGCCACACAGAATTAGATCACCTTTCACATTTAATGCTCGACAATCTACTTGTGTGAATGTCACTTCAAGACCATCATCACATAGCTGACTAACACGGATCAGGTTTGCCTTCAATCCTTCCACTAAGTAAACATTTGCTAGTGGTGGCTGGTTGTCTTTTGTGATAAATCTCATTCCTTGAATTTTACCTTGAGCACCATCTCTAAAAGTCACTTTTCCTCCTTTAATCTCAGTGTATCTTCCAAGTGTGTCTTGAATTCCAGTCATGTGACGCGAGCATCCACTATCAAAATACCATGGAGTTGATTCAGATGTTGCTACTGTGAATGCAACCCTACACTTCAAATCATTGTGATGTAGGTCGTCTCCCGCTTTTTGAACTGTTTTTGAGATAGGAAGATTGCAGACTAGGTTCACTTCATCTTCCTTGATTTCAGTAATTTCATCTCTTGAGTCAGAACCTTGTGACTTACTTCCTGTTGCTATCTGCCTTGAATGCTTAGCCACCCATACATATCCAAATATTCGTGGTTCTGGGAATGCAACTCTTAGTTTCCAAGCTTGATAAACATGATGCTTCAGCCTTCTCTTGTTATGGTACTTAGTGTCTTTCACACTAGATTTACACTTCTCGGCTGATGGGTTTCATATTCGATTGACCTGATCTTTGTGATTCAACTTCCTGTAAGTTCTTGGCTGTACGGGCTTCATATTCTGGATATGCCTTTCCCTGCAGCAACGAAGTTTGACAGATTTGAGACATCAACATGATCTGATGATTTGTAACCATTGTAACCCAATCCCCAATTGACTTTTGAAGGTTGTCCAACCGCAAGAATTTGATCCAAGTCTTTTGTCCCACTATTGAGCATCCTAATCATCTTGTGATTCTCAGTGAGCTGGATTTCAAGTGATGGAGTTTTCTTTCGTTCATTGTTTTCCCAACAATCCTTCTGTTTAATAGTTTCTTCAAGTTGGGCATTCTTTTCTGCTTTCTCTTTTAGCTCTTGTTGAATCTTCTCGAGTGACTCTATTGTGTTCAGATCAAGTTATCTTTTCTCCATCTCCAGAATGTTCATTTGAGCTTTCATCATTGCTTTATCCTTAATAAGCTGCAGGTTCTCATTGCTCAAAGCAACCCAATTATCATATAGAATACGATATTCTGCCTTTGCATCAACTTCTTCATCCTAATCTGAATCAGTGTCTGACTCAGCTACTTCTTCATTCGTTTCTTCATGAGAAGTCAATGCAACAAAATTAAGCAAAAGCTCTTCATCTGAATCATCATTGTTCTCAGATTCAGTATCACTGAAGCACAATAAGGATTTCTCCTTTCCTTTAAGTATACTTGGACATTCTGGTCTTGTGTGTCCCATGACTTTGCATTCAATGCATCGTAATTCCTTCCTCTTAGCTAGTGGACATTCATTCTTGAAATGTCCATATCCTTCGCACTCATGACACTTGATGACTCTGAATTTTCACGGTTTTTACTTATCAAATAGCATCGATTATGAGTTCTAAAAGCGTGCATACATCATATTTATGGTTGATTTCACTAACTTTAGTGTTTTTAGGATTTTTGCATTAGAATTTGCATATGCACGCATTTTGGAGGTTTTTCAGGACTTTCAGGTATTTTTGGGAAGGATTTGAGAAATTTCGGAAAAACAGCACTTGACGTTGGAATGGACTTAGCACTCAGCACTCAATTGTGGAATGGACTGAACTTAATTCCAAGCAGCTGCAGGACCGATCCCAACTCATGCAGGATCGATCCCAGGCAGTCCTGCAACAAACCTGGATTGATCCCGGGCAGCTCTGCAACGAAACAATTCAATTCCGCAGTCTTAGTTCCAACGGTTTTGGTGAAGTCTCGAACAAAGCCAAGGAAGTGCACAAAGACAAAGCAAGACCAAGAAGAAGGCTCATGAGATCGATCTCACTTATCTCGAGATCGATCTCAGGTATTCAACACCGGGATCGATCCCAACCTTAGCAGAAGTTTGGACGCAATGAAGCTGGATCGATCCCAAGCAAGCACCCCTTACTCCAGATCGATCATGCACTCAACCACCCGAAGGCAAACACGCTCCAACCCGACAAACTTGAATCCGGATACCACCTGAAGCAAGGCCCAAGATCCAAGACAAT
>OVBE01016132.1:0-11088 GCA_900406425.1 Iberis pinnata | reverse complement strand
TGCTACATTGATCTGTTCTCTGTAGTAATAGACTAGGATTAAATTCTAGACCTATCACCAATGCACCCTTGAAAAATTTCGAAAGTTATATAAATGATAAATTAGTTGCCAAACATGATGATAGGAGTAAATAAAGATTTTAATAGATTGAGAGGAAGATGTCCAACAATTTGGCGTCAACCATTGATGACCCTTGTTGAATTATCCTTTGACTTGACCAGCCGCTACAAATTGACTCAAACATATTGAAAAAGAAACAACAAACATGAGGAAATTTATACATTCTAATTTTAAATATTTTCCTTCTTTCTTATGATTTTATAAAAAGAAATTTTTTAAAATATCACAAAAAATTAAATATATTCTAAAAATATTATATATTTTTAGTTTGTTTCAAAATATCATAAAATTATATTATTTCAAAAATACTATAAATTTAAAATAGTTTTAAAACTTCAAATTTAAACTATAATCCTGTCTCTTCAAAACTAAACTCTATTTCGTTAATCTAAATCTAAAAATGTAAATTATAAATCCTTAAAATTCATTTTTTATATTTGTGATATTTTAAAAAAAAATATTTTATAATATTTTATAAAATTTCTGAAATAGTGATTTTTAAAAATTTTAACTTTTTGGTATTTCGAAGAATTCATCTTCTATAAACAATCACCATACTAAACTACTGTCTTTCGTTTTTTGCTCGTTTCCCTTATTTTCTTACTTCTCTTTTACATCAATGTGAATTTAGGTTGAAAAATAGGGAAAAAATTCAGTTAATATGAATTTCTATAAAAACTATTAATTTAAGCAATGACAAAGATGTGGACAAAAAAAGTCAGAACCAAGATTGCGTTTTTATATTCTCGTATGAATTTTGAGAATGAGCAGTGTATTAATGGGAAAATTTATCTATAGTGCAATGGAAATTTGAAAATTAATAATTATGGTAACAGAGCAGTAGTAATAGTTAGTAGCACTACTTTTTTCTTGAAAAAATTGTTTCAATAGAAGCACTCTTCTCTAACCAAAAAAGATCAACATGACTCTCTGTATTAAGCTTAATACTCTCTAACTCTTTTAGAGGTTTACATTAAAAAGATCAAGTTAAGATTATGATTTTTCTCCCACTATCTTCTCTCAAATCAACGTCCTATCAAAACAAACTATTTTGTTTTATTTTTAATTGTCAAATCATTTAAGGCTTATTCATTTCTACATATAACCGCATTCGCAAAACAGTAACAAATTTTGTTACTATCCTCAATCGCAAATCAATAGCACAATTTGCTACAAATTTACGAATTAAAAAATTATAATATTTTTTGATAATTTATTTTAATTTGAATTAATAAATTTTTGAAATTAAAATACCATAATTCAGAAATTAAAATTAAAACTAAAATAGATACAGATTAATTTCATATATAATTATTCCAATCCTAATCTAACATAACTATTCTAATCCTAATCTAACATAATTTAGATAATCCTAATCTAACATTCCAATCCATAATATTATTGTAAGTTGTAACTATCTAAATAATCTAAATTTAAAGTAAGAATTTTCCTTAAGAAATGTAGAGAAAAAGTGAGGAAGGGAGAGAATGGTTTTGAAATTGTGAGGAGAAGGGAAGGGATAGAGCTCGCATATATGTGAATTTTTGACAGTCGCAAATCAATCGCTAAACAATCGCAAATATGTCGCAAATTCCACCAAAAATTCAACCAATTGGAATTTCCGCACAAATTTTTGAACAAATTAATTGAGCTTTGCGACTAGTAGTCGCAAATCAGTTGCAAATTTTTTACAAAATTTAAAATAAAAACCACCAAGAATTGCGACTAACAGTCGCAAATGTAAATTAAACTAAATTCTTTTAAAAAACGGCAAAATATTGGGACTCGCAGTCGCAAATTTTTGTCCCTAAACACTATAACACAATTTTTTGTACTTTAAGAATATTGCATTTTAGTGTCTTATTTGAGATTTCATATAAAGAATCTAATTATGGTTGCGGTTTCATAAAAATAATGTTTTAGGGTTTAGGAACAAAATTTTACAACTGCCATATAGCCTTAGTCGCGCAGTTGTATTCATATCATTAATTTTTTTAGAGAGTGATAAAGAATGACTCTCATTAAAATTAATTTAATTATAATTATCAAAAATTGACAAACTATAATTTTGTACAATGAATTAATTAGTACATAAACTCTTATTTACATCAACTTTATATCAATTTAATATACAAAAGTAATCACTTTAATTAACATCAACTTTTAATATACGTCAATTTATATCAACTTTAATTAACATCAACTTTATATCAATTTTTATGTACCTCAACTCCATATCACTATTAAGTTATGTGACAATACATAATATATAGTGTAAGTTTAAGCTTTCTACAACATATATTAAGTTTGGTGATGATTTCATTTTTATGTTATGAACTTATGAAAGTTACATTACTATTTATACAAAATTGTGTTACATAGTTTAGGAACAATATTTGCGATTACGAGGGCCAGTTGCAAATTTTTTCCCTAAATCTATAATACAATTTTTTGTATCTTAAGGATGTTGTATTTTACTGTTTTATTTGAAATTTCATATAAATGGTCCAATTATGATTTGGGTTTTATAAATTTGCTACTGATTTGCGACTGACTTATGATCTCAGTTGCAAATCAGTCGAAAATTTGGGTTTGTGGTATTATTTAATTTGTTTTTTTTTGTTTCTTATTTGATGCTTTATGTCAATTTTCTAATATAATAGCCGAGGTTTCAAAAAAAATGTCTTAATTATTAATTAATTATATATAACACATATATTAATATACAATTGTTTTAGAATTTATAAAAATATATATTTATAACATAATATAACTATACATAACATATATAAATTAATCACGTTGAAAAAAAATATAAATTAATCACAATCGTTGTTTGAAACAAAATATTGTTCATTATCGTTTTCATACTCGCCTTCGTCATTAGACTCTTCAAATTCATACGATTATATATCCTCTCCATCCTCGTTCGAGATTTCTAGTCCGTATGAGCGATATTTTGTGTTAATTCAACATTCATTGAACTGAATTGCAACGGATAAACGCAATCTCGAGTTTGCGACAACTTTGCAACTAGTTATCTTCTTCAGTCATAAAGACTTTGCAAATCGTCTGTTTTCTAATAGTGAAATAAGCATTATGCCAGTTTATCAACAAAGACACTACCTTTAACAATACTTGTTTATCTATTATCTAAGTTTCTGATTCAAGGAATAACTTCCGGAGAATATTGAGATAAGACTAAATATTTCATATTTAGTAATCAAAATTTTTCTAAATCTTTCTTATATATCTTTACGTGATCTTTCTTATATATCTTTACGTGACTCTACTTGTATATAAAGACCTGAACTAGATCAATACAAAAACAATCTTTTCCAAAATATTTCAACAATGGTTAGTTTAATAACCATTTAACATTTACACACAAAAAAAGTTTAATAACCCGTAAAGTATATATATTATTTTGGTAGGAAACCGGTAGAATATTTCAACGAACTTTTAAAAAACTTATTTATAACAAAACCCCTAAAATCTTTTGAAGAAGTGAGAATGTGAGAAAAGAGTTAAATGGAAATATTCGGTCTGAATTAGGTGGCTCCGCCATCATCAATTTTTGCAGAAAATAATGAATAGAAAATTTAGAAGCTCCTCATGTTTTTCATCTTTTTCTTTTGCTAATCTCTCCAAGTTAATATTTCGTAAAGAAGCATACAAATCTCACCTTTACGAACACAAAGTCAGAATAATACGTTAAAGTCATAATGGTAATAAATGATTTTTTTGTGATTCATAATATAATATGCAAACAATAATGATGAGCTTAGAAGAAATTGAATCTCTTAGAACATTGAATCCTCGTCAGACATTTTTTTACATTAATCCTCGCCAGAGACTCAGATATTATTTGGAAGAGAAGCTTATAAAAAAAAAGAAAAAAAAGTTAAATACTATTCTCTGTATAATTGTTTTTGATGTTTTAGAAATTTCACGTATTATGAAAATAATTAATTTTAATTAATAAATATTTTAATTTAATAAATTATACACACTTCCATATAAATTAACCAATATAAATAAAAGAATTTCAAATATTTTCCTTTAATATTTATGAAATTTTATGACTATTAATAAAATATATATAAAAATCTGAAAAAATTGATCAATTTTGATACCAGAAAAAAGAATCTAAAACATCTACGAAAAAATTACTTCTTATTGTCATTTTAGAAATTTCACAAATATTAAAAATTTATATTTTCCATAAAAGTAACATTAAGTATTATAAATTAGTCAATAAAAAAAAATACTGCAATTATTCTATTGGTCAGAAAAGTAGTCATTAAATTTTTACATTAAAAACCTCAAACAAAATTTTTTTTGAAACAAAAAATAATAGTTAAAACGACAATCTTTTATAAATAGAGAAGGTAATAAATATGGATGTAATAGTCAGTCCAATCCTTACAGTTTTCGTAGGCCTCAATAATAAAGTAAGGGTAAAATCGTCATATTATGGTCCACGTACGGTTGCATTAATTCGAAAAGACTGATTCTAAAAACTCAAGCTCGTAAGACTTTTACCAGATCAGATCATTGATTATATAGGATCAAATAAGTCAACACACATGACTTGACCGAATCTTAACTTTATAAAAACACACACGACACAAACTCTCTTTAATACAAACTCAATAAGATTGTCGTGTCTCGTGTGCGAGTCATAAGAGAAAATAGTAGACCAAGATCATGGAGGAGATAAATATGATGAAATCAATGAACAAAAGATTGAGAAAAGAAGAAGATGATGAAGAAGAACAAGAACTACAGCTTCCAGGGTTTAGGTTTCATCCAACAGACGAAGAGCTTGTAGGGTTTTATCTCTCTGAAAAAGTATTACTCAAGAAACCAAGCAAGATTGATGAAATCATCACTCAAATCGATATATATAAATTCGATCCTTGGAAACTTCCTAGTAAGTTTGTTTCACTCTCTTCTTTATTGGTATTTTTTGCTTCAAAACAAGTATATATATTGTATGTTTCTTTGAAATTATGCAAGTTTTTTTTTTAACTAAAAGTAACACATAAAATTGTAGCTATATATATATATAAGCTAATGATCAAAATGTTTGTTTAAAGGGTTGAGGAGTACCGAGAAAGAAAGCTATTTCTTTTGTAAAAGAGGAAGGAAGTATAGAAATAGTATAAGACCAAACCGAGTTACTGGTTCTGGTTTCTGGAAAGCCACCGGAATAGACAAGCCTGTCTATTCTGATGGATCCAAGAAAGTAGTGATCGGTCTTAAGAAGACACTAGTTTATTATGTTGGAAGTGCTGGAAAAGGAAACAAGACAGATTGGATGATGCATGAGTTTCGTCTTCCCACAACAAATGACACCATCCCTAGTGGTCTCACCCACATTAACCCTAATCCATCTTTCTTGCAAGATGCTGTAAGTTTGTATAACCTACTCGAATATGATTATATCTATATGGTTGGTCACTGTTAAATTTTATGTGGAAAGGATATAAGATTATTATGATCAATTATAGCTTAGGATCCAAGATTGTATTAAAAAAAATTGTAAAATGCTAAGGGGATTCTCAAAATTCTTATTTTATATAGCTTTAGTTCCAAAACTATCAAACTTTTAATTTTTTTTCAAAAAAACACCACAACAATATTTTTGTTTTAAGAATATCACAAATTTTATGACAAGGATAAATAACACAAATTTAAAATAACTTTAAAATTTTAACTTTAGACCTTAAATTCCAAAGATCTAAACTAGTACCCCTTCAAAACTAAATTCTAAACTATAATTAGTGAAGTCAAGTTCAAGAAATTAAATTCTAAACCCTTTGAATTTAATTTTTATGTATGTGATATTTTGAAAGAAAATCACTTTGATATATTATTGAATGAAAATAAGTTTAGTAGTATTTTTGAAACCATTGTGTGATATATACTTAGATTTGTCCCAGAAGCGAATTTGCATGTGTGATATTTCATGGAATTCCTCAAATGTACTAAAGATCGGTTCATATAAAATAATTGCAGGAAGTGTGGACGTTGTGCCGAATATTCAAGAGAAATGTGTCTAGTAGAAAATACACTCCGGATTGGAGAGAATTAGCAAGTAACAAACGAGTCAAATTACCACAACAAACTCATAAATATCAAGAATCTTATATAAGTTTTGGTGACAATGAAAGTAGTGGTAGTACCAATAATATGAAGGTTATGAAAATTAGCAAAGAGAATTATGAGAGGAACGTTTTCCAAATTCACCAAACGCATCATCAACAACAGTACCAAACCATTCCTATGGAAGACACTACACAAGTTGAATCGGTTCCACATTCTTCAAACGATAACTTTCACAATATAACCAATGAAGACTGGGACGAGCTTCAATCCATTGTGGAATTTGCATTCTCACCGTCTTTTCTTAGTTAAAGATCTTTAGACTAGTTAATTACTTTACTAGCTAGTATACATATATATGTTGTATAATTTGGGACGTTTTAAATTTGGTTGTTGCATGGATATATACTGATCATCAGTTTCTTTTTGTTATATACATAATACATGGGTTCTTGTTTATACATGATCCATATTTATGTTTTTTATAATATTTTAACATAATTAATGAAAATATGGATTGTTTGCATATTTCATCTAGGTACAAAAAAGATAAATATAATATAAATAAAAGAACAACAAGTGGCTTTGTAGTTTTGTCACTGTTGTTGCCTTGTTACCAAACCAGGGATCGGGTCTCATCACTCACATAGCAAATACATTTTCCTATTTATGAAGTTTGGATTACTAGACCAGCCCGTTGTGGTTTAGACATTAATAATGTGACAAAATATACATATAAATAAGAGAATATGTAGCGCAACCCAAGTTATAAAAGACCCATTGTAAAAAAAAATTAAAAACCTAAAAGTGCAAAAGGAATCCTATATGCACCAAATTGAATCCAAAGTTATGCTTTGATATCCTAATTCCGATCTATATTTAGCTTGGTTCTTTGAATAAGATTTAAAAGATGTTATTAAAAATATAAAATCAACTTTATTTAATTTATAATAACAAAATTTAAATGTTTATATAATTTATTTACAGAGATGTCAAAAATAATTAGAATTTTTTAAAATTTATATAGTTTATGTGGATTTAGAATTCAATTTTTTAGTTCAATTTTAGAGAACTTAGGTGTTTACATAGATACATGCCATCTCTCTCTAGTCTCTCTCTAACCTAATTCTCTCTGAAAGCTTCCTCACAACCGCCGCTTTTTTTGTCGCCGGCGATCGGTCTTAGGCCGGCGCCGAGCTTTCTCTTATCTCTTTTTTTATCTTATCGGTGCTATTCTCCACCTGTTTCATATCGTCTCCTTTCTTCTTCTACCTTTTCTACTGTCTCTTCACTTTCGACTCTTGCATGTGCCGGCAGCTTCTTGGGTTCATCATTTCCGTCGGCAAGCAACGCTAGGGTGACCTTCTCCCTTGCGGTGGTTGTTGATCTAACCGATTTGGGGGAGCTCGTTTGTCTTCGATCTAGTTGTCATCTTCCTTGGATGGTGAGTAGATCGGGTGTGAAGACGTCGCCTTCTTCAGATCGATTTTCGGATTGGTGGTCCCGTTTGCTCTATGGTAGCCGATTTGGTTTCATGGTTGCTTGCATGTACCATATCTATGGTATGGCATTCATTCTCTGGCGATTCGGCTTTTGGGTCATAGTGAAGCAGCTTAACGGTTTCAACTGGGTTCGAGGTGGTAGAGAGGCGTGGATCTGGTTGTCGGTTCAGTATCCAGACACTTTTTCCGGTGAAGGGTGGCTGAGCAGCGGAGACAAGCGGTTGATGTGGCTGGTGGAACTTTTTTGTTTGGGCCTAAATAAGGGTTTTGCCAAGCCCATTGTATATTTCTTTTTGGTTAAGCCCATTAGGTTTAGTTCTAATTATTATAATTATCTTAAGTGTTTTCTCTTAGTCGTCAATATGTTTGTTTTAGTGAGGAGAGAGCAAGCCCTTAGGGCTACACCTCCTGTTTTCATATCCCGTATCGGTAGTATACCGATTTCTTGGGATTTAAGGGGTTTAATTCAATCTAGGATAATATCTCTTCCTAGTTTAAGTCTTCCCTTTTCGGGATTTGTTCTACTCCTCTTAGGAGTTTGTGATTTCCTCTCGTATGAGAGCACTTACCCAATATGGGTGTGTAACTTTCCCTTAGTGGGAGTTGTATCTTTTAGGGGTTTGTTCCTCTAATCTAATACAATCAGTTGTCGACAAAAAAAAAAAGAATTCAATTTTTTTTTTGAAAAAAAAAAAGATTTCAATTTTTTAATAATCAAACTGCACACATTTTAAATCACTTAACATACAAAAACATAAATATATTTTATAGTTTGAATAACACTTAATTACAAAATCTGATTTAATTCACGACATCTCTCACGCACCAAACCAAGGCCGCAAGATCAAGTCACTATTGCGGCATCGCGCAAGCTGTCAAAACATGTGGCAACCAAGAAACAATCATCGGTCTTCTTAAGGAGACGCTAATGACATATCGTTATTTGCTTGGAACACAAGGGTTTTAATCAACCCCTTAAGCATAACATTGTCCGACAATGGATCCTTTCTACAAAGCATGAATTCGGTTGTCTTTTAGAAACTCGTGTACATATTGATAACTTTCCTCGTATTTTGCAGAATTTCAAGCCCGGTTGGTAGGTAATCCATAACTATTCTTCTCATCGGTTGGGTCACATATAGGTTTGTTGGCGTGATGATGTCGTTGTCACTCCCTTACTCACAACTTCTCAACTAACCATTGTCCTTGTCACTTTATCGTCTGGTGATATTGTATTCATTTCATGTGTTTATGTTTCCAATTTTCAAGCTGGTCGTGTTCATCTTTGGCGGGATCTTCATGAGTGTCGCAGACTCTGTGGTTCATTTCCTATTCCATGGCTCATATATTGTGATTTTAATGAGATCTTAGCCACATCGGAACATTCACTTCATACGGTTTCTAGGCACTCAGGTATGCTTCATTTCCAAGATTTTGTATCTCATTGCGATCTAACAGATATGGCGTATGTTGGTCCACGCTTTACTTGGTGGAAACATCACCAAGCCAATCCAATCGGGAAAAATTGGACTGTTCCTTCATCAATGACACGTGGTTTGTGAAATATTTGCATTCTTATTTGGTATTCAAAGCTAATGGAGTTTCTGATCACGCTCGATGTGTTATCCACTTCTCAACTTATTCCTCAACGGTTCGGAAACCTTTCAAATTCAGTAATTTTGTAATTGACCATCCTCTTTTCATGCACGATGTTAGCTCAAGTTGGCACACTACTCCGCCCCCTTTTTGAATCTAGAATGGCCATGCCATTATTTCATATAAAACTTAAGGCACTCAAGCCTAGGTTTCGTGGTCTCAATTCGACGGATATGGTGATTTGTCTAATAGAACTTATGTTGTTTATGCTCATTTTTTGCCTGTCGGGAGTAGGTCCTCTTGAACCCCTCACCTACAACCATGGAAGCAGAGACATTAGGAGCTCAAAGTTGGCGTTTCCTAGCTCATGCCGAGGAGATTTTTACCAGCAAAGATCTCGAACCCTTTGGCTCTGTAATGGTGATCACAAAACAAGTTATTTCCATCGCGTTTCCAATTCTTGAACAGCTCGCAACACTATCAAACGTCTGCTTCTCACACACATCATGTTTCCTTCCTTAGAAGTAACCCAATCTAATCCCATCAGCTTGTTTCTACTCTATAAAACCGTCCAAGACATTCATTTCTACACACCAAAAAAAAATCCTCAGCAAAGCTCTGCAAAAATTGAAAACTAAAAACTTGATCAGTTCTTATTCAAGAACAAAAGAGGAAGAAACCGAACGAGTCCTAGATTATTTTCGGATCAGTCTCACTTCATCAAACCAAACCAAAACCAAAGATTGTTAAGGTGAGTTCGTGGTTTATGTTTGAGCTGCGAAAGAGAGAGCTTGTTGTGATTATTTCGTGATTATTTGATGGCGTAGATGGTCTAGAACGATTTGGAAATGATAGAAATTGAAGTAAAATTATGTGAAAATAAAGTTAAGCTATGAACTACAATGTATGGAATATTAATTCTAAGAGAGTTGATATGCCTTGTCGAGAGATTGTGATGGTGTGGATTTATGTGATCAAACCATTGTCACTTGGTGTGATTGAGATGGTGTCGATAAGAGTAATCGAACCATTGTCACTTGGTGTGATTGAGTTGGTGTCGATAAAAGTAATCGAACCATTTTCACTTGTTAAGCCTTTGTGTTTTCAAGTGATTGAGATGGTGTCGAATTTACTTGGTGGTCCAAGGATATCAAACGCTAAAGCCTTATTAAATAAAATTATTACGAAAACTTAAGCATTCAAATAGTTTACATATGCTTGTTGCTTGTATATTATTGTGAGAATTTTTTGGGGGATTTAATAGTGCAGGTTGTGTACCCGAACTCACTAAGCTTAGTATTTTCTCACGTCTCACTCTCTTTTGCAGGAAATCGCAAAGGGATTTAGTGGGAGTAAAGGAATGTTAGGTTACCATTGTAGATTTGTATAGCCTTTTCTAAAAATTGTATGGTTTGCTTGTACATATCGTATGCTTTTGAGTGTTAGGCTCATGGCCAAAACGTATGTAATATATGCTTTGTAAACATTTCTAAGTTTATATGTATAAAAGAATTATGTTTAATACAAACTTAGTTTCGTATGATGCTTTGTTTAGTCTATATAATACTAACGGCTTAGCGTCATTTGGGTTGGCAAGCCTTTAATGGCGTTAAGACAAGATTTTGTACTTGGTCAATTTATTTGAAGTATGAATCTGTTTCCAACCTCTAATATTTCGCCTAAGTATAGAATCAATGTGACGCTTGATGACTCTGAATTTTCACGGTTTTTACTTATCAATTAGCATCGGTTTTGAGGT
>OVBE01016131.1:0-11089 GCA_900406425.1 Iberis pinnata | reverse complement strand
CACTTCAATTTCATTCACTCGTTATTACTTTCCTTTTTGTTTGACTTTTACAACACTATTCTAATATTTTTTTTGTCTCTCACTTTCTTACACATGTACTCTCATCTCTCCATCTCCCTCATTTTTTTAATTCTAAATTCAATCATCTTTCATTTTGTTTGCAAATAAAACCATATAAAAAATATATAATCACAAAGTTACATTAAAAACACAATTTTTTTTTATAAATATAACATGACTAAAATTATTTAAAATGGATATATATTTTTTAATAATAAATTTTCTTATACAATATAAACACATGAATAGTCAGACTACTGAACATAATAGTCGGACTACTAAATATAATAGAAAATCAAAACCCAAAATATAAACTCCAAATCCAAAATATAAACCCATCTCAAAATATAAACTCAAAACCTCAAAAATATAAACATAAAATCCCAAAATATAAACCTAAAACCCCAAAATATAAAGCTAAAATCCTAAAATATAAACCAAAAACCACAAAACCCCAAAATATAAACCATAAATCCAAATTCTATACTCCAAAAATAAGTAATAAAAAAACAAATTAGTGACACAAAAGAAAACAAATCACATTAGGCAAAAAGCTGTTGAAAATAACAAAGTATATATTTCGATAAAAAACAAAAGAAAAAGAAATGATATATACAAATATAACGGTTATTGTCCATGGAAAGAGAGAGATAGACTAGGGGTAAAAATTATTTTCTTAATTTTTGGGTATGTTATGTATATACACTAGTATTATCGTAATTTTTATTGGATTCTTTTTTTGAAAGTAAAGCACCAATTACCAAAAACCACAAATATAATACTAAATCACAGATTACCTGTTTGTAAAATATTATTAGCTAGATTAGGACAGGGGTGATACGCATATAAAATTATACTATTCATATTTAAATAATGATAACATGTGTGAAGATATATTTTAGTCGATGTTAAAATCTAAATTTAGTTATTATTAGATAAGTATTTTTGTAGATTCAGTGTCGCCTCAACTATTTTAGAGACCATGAGGTAAAACTAAAAGTTAGGCACTTTTTTGTCACAAAATATGCCCTTTTTATATATCAAAATCATTACAATTTTTAATAAAAAGATCATTGCAAGTTTTTGTTAGTGTGAATATTTTTTTAAAAAAATTAATGTTTTGTAGAAAAAATGTTGACAAGAAAAGATGATAAATTGTTTGTGAAATGAAAAAATGATAATCACCTCGTATAATCTTTCAAAAAATATTGGAGCCTTTAAATAATAATAATAATAATTTGGACTCCAAATTTTTGTGGGCTATTGGGGATCGCCATTTTTGTCCTTCTCTATTAGATGGTCTTCTGTAAATTATAGTTAAAACTATCCATAACTGAATCAAATTATACAAAGTATGAGAAATAATTATTTATATATGTCAAAAACATATATATCTTATTCTTATATATTAAATACGAAATTGATTTTCTTAGTGTCATGACCACGTTTAATTTTGGATTTAAAAAAAAAACTTTTTTGGGTTTAATGAAATATCATTATTACGGTTGTGCCATCTATTTTGTCTATGCGCCGTGTTGACTATACGTCTGATTTATTTTGAATTATATATATAAAAAACTATTATCTTATGATTCGTTAGTTTTGCATACGTGGATTGATTACATTAATCTTATATTATTATATTTCTTATTAATTTTCGTTTATATGTAGATAAATATGTACCTAAGATATATGAGAATATTAACATATTATTCTTTCTGAAATATTATATATGGAGCCTATAAATAGACATCTCCCTTCTTAACAACATCACCATCGATTCTTCTTCAATTTTTTTAGGTTTCGTTTTTTTCGTTTGAGTTTTATATTTATTGTTTTTATTTATGATTGATTTTTTTCTACCATAATTTCGGTCAAAATAATCTTAAATGAGTTGAATTTCGTTTTCAATGCAAAAACAAACAAAAAATCTTATCTTGTCAATCGATCGTTAGAGGTCTTGTTTCCAAACTGTTTTTGCATTGAATTTTGAATTGTTTAGTTTATGGTTGATCTGATCTATTATGAAGAAGAATTTCAATCATAATTTTAATTTTTAATTCATACTCGGGGTTTTTTTTGTTTTTTTATTAGAATTTATGTTCGTTCATGTTATTAATTTACTTTTCTTTCTCATAGTATGTTATTATGACTGGAACAACTCAATCAAGTATGTGTTTTGTCATGTATTTTAATATCAGATCCGCTTTTAATTTGTACGTGCATAATCTGTGCAAAATTTGTGCAAATTTCGAGTTCTTGTGAATAAAACTCTTCGCATAGAGTAATATCATGTGCAAATTTCAGGTTTTCTGAAGAAAGTTAATAATTTTTTATTTTTCTTAAATTATTATTATGTGTAAATTTTTGTGCAGATTTTGTGCATATGAGAATTATGGTTTTATCACAGTTTTTTTATACAATTTTTTTGCATATGCGAATTATGATTTTTTCGCAGTTTTCCGTTTTTAATTGTTTGTGCATAATCTCTGCATACAATTATTATTTTGTGAAAAATTTGTGCAATTTTGGGTTCTCTGTAAATAAAACTCTTCGCATAGAGTAATATCATGTACATATTTCAGGTTTTGTGAAGAAAAATAATAATTGTCACTTACATTTTTTTGTAAATTTTTGTGCAAATTTTGTGCAAATGCGAATTAAGGTGTTTCCCATTTTTAATTTGTTCGTGCATAATCCATACGTACAATTATTATTTTGTGCAAATTTCAAGTTCCTTTGAATATTATGTGCATATTTTGGGTTTTATGAAGAAAATTAATATAGTTTTTTAATTTTTCTTAAATTATTATTCTTTCTTATTTTTTGTGCAAATTTTGTGTATATGAGAATTAGGTTTTTTCGCTGTTTTATGTTTCGTGCAAATTTTGTGCATATATAAATTATGGTTTTTTCGTTGTTTTCTATTTTGTACAAATATTGTGCATATGCGAATTAGAGTTTTTTCGCTATTTTCTATTTCGTGCAAATTTTGTGCATATGCAAATATACATATATCGAATTTTTAATATTTTAAGTTTCTAAATTTTGGTTAATATTTATATATTATGTTGTATCTATCAAATAAAAATATAATCATGTGCTATCATGTGACTTTTTTTTTATTTTTTTCATATTATTTTTTGTAGGTTTACATAAAACCATATATACATCATTGAATATTATTGCTATGAGATTTTTGTTACAATATGCAAACATCTATGATTGCTATGTATGTAATATGTTTATTTCATTATGATTACATTGTTTATACTTGTTTTTGTTTTTAATATATATTTTTTGTAGGGTTTCGTAAATATGAAAATATACATCTCATAATATTGATACAATTGGAATTTATGTTTTTATAAAATTTTCACGTTAATATATATTCATGTATATCTTTTTTCTTAAATCTTTAAATATTTTATTATTCCTATAGATTAACACGAACTTTAAGTTTGTATATTGTATATAATACCAATATATATATATTCTTATTTATACACAAATATATAACATTTATCTTAAATTTGTTTAGTTATGATCAATATATTCGATAAATAATTTATATATATAACAATATAGTAAGGTAATCAAGATAAGTTTAAAATAATATTGAGTAGTAAGTTACTAATATTTAATAGTCATTTATTATGATTGGATTAAATTTCTAGAATAACATATACATATACACAATCACACGTTAATCTAAGTTTTGATATAGTTATTTAATAATATTATTGTAATTTAACAATATTTTAATTAAATAATTTTAATATGTTATTATTTTATGCTAATATCAACAACAAAATATGCAAAATATATTAATTATAATTTTTTAATACAAATATATTTTTAAGTGTTTTTATAGCTGCACAGGACGTAGCCCACAGTCTAGTATATATATATAATATTAGTAACATAAATTCTTGGTATACTCACTTGACGTATAAATTTGATGTTTCAATTAAAAATCAATATTTTTTTAATTATTATTTTTGTTATTGTGTAGTTATTTTTTTTTGGTAATGCATAGGGAGTAAGCCTCCCTATTAATTTATTAAAAAAATCAAGAAATAATGTTAGTCAGTTCTTGGAACAACAACATTCAAATTAAATAAAAATAATGAACGAATACTCTCTGGCGTGGAATCCAAAAAATGAAATCCCAGAAGTTTATCGAAAGCATCATTCACTAGCCCGTCAGCGACTTTGTTAGCCTATCTGAAAACCTGTGAAAACTTGACTATCCAGTCTCTAGAAATAAAGCCTTGGCACATATGTACCAGGAATGAAAGCGGATGCGCCTTCCCAACTTCGTCCTTCAACATACCCAACACACACTCCGAATCTGGCTCAAGAATGACTTGCCGGAAACCTTTGTTCTAAGCTAACCATAAACCATAATATGCACCGCAAAGCTCCGCAAGCAAAGCGCCGCATATTCCTATATTCAAAAGGAAACCGCCGCACCAATAACCCGATGAATCCCGCTTGATACGTGCCGCTGTGGCAAGTCCCGGATTACCACGCGAAGCCCCGTCCGTATTAACTTTGATCCAATCTACGTTTGGTCTAATCCATCGTGTAATTCGAGGAACCCTTGAAGTGACAGCCGATACTACACACACTGTCCCAAATGCCTTGACAGTTTCAGTAGAAAGATCCCGTAAGAACTTAACGCGATCCCGACATTTGCCAGTCTCACCGAACACATACCCATATCGCCACTTCCAACTCCACCATACACCTAACCCAAATTGAGTGGACCCCACCCCACCCTTCAGATTCGTGTACAACCACTCAAATAAATCTTGACTAAAGAAAAGAGTCCTAGCGTTTACCGGGACTAAACGCAGCCAAATACCCAATATCGCCGGGCAGTCACGTAACACGTGTAGGATCGATTCTTCCGCTCCTTTGCACAGTTCACAAACTGCATTAGAACTCAGCTTCCGCCTTACTCTTTCCTTGTTAGTAAGAATAATCTGATTTGTAACCATCCAGAGAAAATTTTTTACTCTCTCTTGTATTTTCAGACGCCAAACACGCATAAAAATCTCCTGCAAGGTGACAGTCTGAACAACCGTAGAATGAGTCAATAAATAATATGCCGATTTAGTTGAAAATTCCCCTGTCTTACTACTCGGCCAGGCAATGTTATCCGAGATACCTGAGTAGTCATCAACAACAAACGCATTCAAGGTAATGATGATATTCCTCGGCAATAATAGGGAAAGCACATCCCGATTCCAGCCAATACCNATTCAAAAATGGGGGGGGGGGGGAATCGGAGCTATAGCCAAATCAATAAGTGGTACATCACCCGCCCATTTATCTTCCCAAAATCGGATTAAGCCTCCATCACCATGAGCCCAACAAACCCGAGAAATCAACACTTCACGGATCCCTTTCGTGATACTCCTCCAAACGTTAGACCAATATCCCTTAGGGACTAACCAAGCAGGATCCCGAACATCTCCTACTTTGTATTTTGAACGTAGCATACAAGCCCAGAGGCTTGTATTATTATTCAAGAGACGCCACCCGAGTTTCGCAACAAGCGCCAGGTTCGTCTCCTTAGAGAGTCGAAGACCTAACCCTCCTTCTTTCTTAGGTTTACACACCTTCTCCCACGCCAGTAAATGCATCTTTCTACTCTCCTGCGAACCACCCCACAAGAATGTTCTAATGATTCTATCCATGTCTTGCCAGACGCTAGCCGGGAGGATAATAGACGTCATTGTATGTATTGGAATTGAGGATAGAACCGCTTTAGATAGTGTTAAACGGCCCGCCATACTCAAGGTTTTGCTTTTCCATCCTGCCAGCTTTGCCGAGACTCTCTCAAGAATCTCCCCAAACGTATCCTTGTTGATACGCTTATGTAAAATAGGAATACCTAAGTACTTCCCGATATCTCTAGTTGAATCAATTCCACTTGCCCGACTAATCAAATGCCCCAACTCTCGGGAAACATTTTCCGAGAAATAAATCTTAGACTTAGCCAAGCTCACTTTCTGTCCAGAGGCCTCAAAAAAAGTTGTTAACACCTTCCGGATAATACGCACCTGAGATACCGTAGCTTCAACGAACAATATCAGGTCATCAACAAAACACACATGGGATAACAATGGTCCTCCTCTAGATAGCCGAATTGGCTTCCAAGTACCAGAACCAACTTCCAATTCTATCAACTGACACAAGCGCTCTAAACATAGTACAAATAAATAGGGAGATAAAGGGTCTCCCTGACGTAGTCCCCTAGCAGGCTCAAACTCACCAGTTTTTTCCCCATTCCATAAAATACTCATCTTTGGTTTTACAACGCATTGCAAAATCCAATTACACCATCTGGCCGAGAAACCAGCAGCTTTTAATGTGTCTTCGAGGAAATCCCATCGTATGCGGTCATAGGCTTTCTCTAAATCCAATTTAAGTAACATCCAACCCCGACGCCCCTTCTTCCTCTTCATTGAATGGACCGCTTCCTGGACCAAAACTACATTATCCAGACTAAGCCTACCCGGAATAAAACTTGATTGGACTGGGCTGATCAGTTTGCCAATCACTTCCTTCATTCTTGAAACCATCATCTTAGTAATAACTTTAAAAAGTACATTACATAGACTAATGGGACGGAACTGGGTAAGTTTCTCCGGTTTTGCAACCTTTCCCAGTAATACCAGTAATACATTATTAACCTCGGTTGGTAGGTACCCATTACGGAAAAAATCCAAAGCAAAACGCGTTACTGATGGACCCACAACATCCCAGTTCTTTTGGTAGAAAACTGGTTGAAAACCATCTGGACCTGGTGCCTTGAATGCACCCATACTACGTATTGCGCATTCTACCTCTTTGCCCGTGAAAGGAGCTTTGAGTTTATTAGATTCCGCTGGAGTTAACGGACAGAACACACCCCCGGTAATAGGCGGCATATGTTCCTGCAAATCATCCAATGAGTACAATTTCTGGAAATATTCCAGAACAATATTCTCCAGGACTATCTGATCCGTGACCCACACACCATCCTCCGTTTGAATTGCCTCGGTATAATTCCTCCTCCGCTTGACAACCGTTGAGGTGTGAAAGAAAGCCGTATTGTTATCCCATGCCGCAATCCATCTTTCCCTTGATTTTTGATACCATAACATTTCTTCATGCTCCATAACTGTCTCCAATTCCCGAACCCAACCCAGCTCTTCTTCGATTAAGGAATCTGTAGGATTAGCTAGTAACATCTCTTGAACCCTCTTCAATTTGCATAACAAGCTATCCTTCTTCCTAAAGACATCACCAAAGACTTCTTTATTCCATTTCCTAAGCTTTTCCTGTAGAATAACCAGGGCTTCCTGTGTAGAAGTAGTTAGATTCCAGGAATCTTTTAAAAACTCTTTAAATCCTTCGTGTTGAAGCCACATTGCTTCAATTCTAAACGGTCTCCGTGACGGATCCATACGCTTCTTTGGCTTCAATTGAAAATACAAGGGTGAGTGATCCGAGGATAGATAAGGTAGATGACTCACTCTTGCTTCCTGCCATAAAACACATGCTTGGGGGCAACATAAAACCCGATCCAAGCGCTTAGCTATGAATGTATTCATAGAAAGACCTCTTTTCCTTGTGTATCTACTGCCCACATAGCTCATATCAATAAGGATCAGCTCATTAATCCAGTCCCCGAATTCCACTGAATCTCCCGACAAACAGCCGTTACCCCCCGTACGTTCATCCAATCTTACAATAGTGTTAAAATCTCCTCCAATAAACACTGGATCAGATAATGTCGATATGATACCACGCAATTCAGCCCATAAACCACTCCTCCGACTGACTGATGGTGCCGCATACACTACAAATAAATGGTGACAACTCTCACCTTGAACTACCCGCGCATGAATAAATTGTGTAGTAGAAGAGACAATTTCAACTAACCCCAAACTAGATCTCCATAAGAGCCAAATACCACCGCTTTGACCCTCTGCATCCACCCTGAATGAAATATCAAAACCCAAGTTGCCGCATATTTTCCCAGCTTGCACAGAATCCGCGTGAGTCTCAAACACAACAAAGAAATCAGTTTCATTCTTCTTCAAGAGATAACGAACAGCTCTTCTAAAATTTGGTTTATTTTCCCCTCGGTAATTCTAAAAAATGCAACTAAACATTTTAAACTGTAAAAAATTAAGAATTACCGAGGCAAGCCATCATGCTTGACTCCCAACCGAGTCCAACAACCCATTCACCACCACCGTTTTGCTTGTTAGAGACAATACTTCTCTGTCCTTATCTCCCAGATCAACCATGACATTCTCGTCCCTTGTAGCTAACAGCACTCGGGAAGATGTCACCACGAGAGGCAACTTTTCAAGATCACCCTGTCCATTCAACTTAACATTCTCAGTATCAGTGCGTTGCCGCTTTCCTATATGTGCTCCCTCTATATCAATCCTCCTCGGACCAAACACAAGACCACGTACTGGTTTCGCTACCCTTTTAAACTTAGCTCTACATGTGTTGTTATCACCTCCCTTAACAGTGGCTCCGAATTTTAGTGTCCCCGAATTCTGAGAGATCCTTGATTTGACTCCTTTTCCTTTTTTTAGTTCACTAACCATCTCTTTATCCACCCCTTGTGGCCGCTCTAATTTTACTCCTTTCCCAAGACCTTCCCCCTCACTCGTATGAATTGGTGAGGCATCCTTAATCAATGAAGAAATCACTTCAGATAACATTCCAAAGCTATTTTGCACTGCAATTTGCATCCCTTCCATTGGTTTTGCTTTTGAAGTCTCACCAACCTCCCTTACAGTAGGCCGATTTGCCTTAGCATTACCTTTAGATCCAACCTTTTTAAACCCATCTACATCAACACCATTCTCTAAAGCAATAACTTGTGAATTCTGGACCACCTTGCTAATATCCGAGTCCTTCACTCTCTTTGGCCATTGCGAGATTAAGTGACCATACAAACCACATGAAGGACATATCTGATGGAGTCCCTCATATTCAACAAAATACCTTTCATCATTCACCACCAAAGTTCCTTTCAACGGCTTCTTGAGATTCACCTCCACACAAACTCTTGCAAATCTCGCCCTTTCAACTTGAGAAGTGGTTTGATCCACTTTAATCGGTCTCCCTAATCCCTTAGCAATACCAAATAAGATTTTACGATGATAAAAATGTAAAGGCAGCTCAGCAATCCGAACCCACACTGGAGTAGTAACAATATCATCCATCACTGGGTTGAACTCCGGATCCCATGCCTTAACCAGCAAACAGTTCCAAAAAATTTTCCAGGGACCACCAGTCACTGCCATGAGATACTCGTCTTCTACAGCAAATCGAGCCAAGAAGAAATGTCTCGGTAAATCCATAACACTAAATTCCCCTTTTGGACGCCATAGCTCCTTTAATTTGCGAGTAACCATTGGTAACGAAAGATTCTTCCCCAACACTTTCACCAGAATGCAATTCCTCCAAATCCCCTTCATAGCATCGATAATATCTTCAGCAACTGTGATTACAGCCTCCCCATCATCACCGTTTGGGAAATCCAAGCTCATCCCTTGATCAATAAACTCGTCCCCTACCAAATCTTTCGGTGCCTGAAAACCACCTACCGAGCCACCTTTCACCTTATCGGCCCACGAAATTCCACCACCTACCCCTTTATCCGGCGGTCTTCCGACATCAGCCATTAGCGCATCTTCATTAACCCGATTACCAATTTCACCATCGCTCTCTGAAACCCTAATCGCCATTTTAAAACTGTACCTTGTATAAGAAAAAAAAATCCTTTCCAACTGAAATTACAAGATCGTAGTTATTATTTTAGTAAACAATACTTATTTTTTGTTACTTTATTATTTAAAAATAATAATAAACTAACAACGAAAAAATTTTCTATCATGCTCGTGCAATCTATAAAAGAATCTCCATCAGATATTAAACTATAAATTAAAATTTCAAGGTTCTTTATTTGTGAATAATATTCTTATCAGATTAACTAACATATTTAAGTTCTTTTTTTCTAAATTAAGTGAAGATTTACTTTTCAATTTCATCGTAAAATTAAATTAGTTTTTAAGTTTCTTCCCCAAGACTTTCACCAGAATGCAATTCCTCCAATTTCCCTTCATAGCATCGATAATATCTTCAGCAACTGTGATTACAGCCTCCGCATCTTCACCGTTTGGGAAATCCAAACTCATCCCTTGATCAATAAACTCGTCCCCTACCAAATCTTCCGGTGCCTGAAAACCACCTACTGAGCCACCTTTCACCTTATCGGCCCACGAAATTCCACCACCTACCCCTTTATCCGGCGGTCTTCCGACATCAGCCATTAGCGCATCTTCATCAACCCGATTACCAATTTCACCATCTCTCTTAAACCCTAATCGCCATTTTAAAAGTGTACCTTGTATAAGCAAAAAAATCATTTCCGACTGAAATTACAAGATCATAGTTATTATTTTAGTAAACAATACTTATTTTTGTTACCTTATTATTTAAGAATAATAATAAACTAACAACGAAAAAATTTTCTATCATGTTCGTGCAATTTATAACAGAATCTCCATCAAATATTAAACTATAAATTAAAATTTCAAGGTTCTTTATTTGTGAATAATATTCTTATCAGATTAACTAACATATTTAAGTTTTTTTTTCTAAATTAAGTGAAGATTTACTTTTCAATTTCATTGTAAAATTAAATTAGTTTTTAAGTTTTATAATTGTTTTTATTTTATTATTTAATATTATTTTTAAATAAATAATAAACTATAAAAAATTTTGTAGGAAATTAAATAATTTCGTTACTTTATGTATTAATAATATTAAACATCAGATATGTTTTGAATCAGACCAAATAATAACAGTGACCAAGTAATTTTAGACTTAGTCTCCTCGATGACATCCAGGGCCGGTCTTAGGCAAAGCCGGACGAAACATTCGCATACAGTTTCCATATTTTATAAGCTCATTTTTATAATTAATATGTCCCCAAAACTTA
>OVBE01016129.1:0-11090 GCA_900406425.1 Iberis pinnata | reverse complement strand
AACTCAGATTGTGTTGACCTCGTCCAGATATATTGACTTTCAAGGACTGGTCAAACACTCAGCCATCTCGGGGCCACATTAAGCAACTTAAAGATCAGTTGAAGAAGGTCTCTAAAGGCTCTAAAACAATTGCTGAGTATATGCAACTTGTTAAAACTAAAACAGATCAATTGGCTCTTCTTGGTAAGCCAGTGGACCATGAAGATTTTATTGATTACATTCTTGAAGGTCTCTCTGATGACTACCGTTCTCTCTGTGATGTTATGGCTCATCGTGAAACTCCAATCTCCTTTGAAGAGCTTCATGTGAAGCGGTTGAATCGTGAGGCAGACATCCTTTGCCAATCCCCTGTTCCGGCCTTTGGTCCGGCCACTGCTAATGTTGTGACCTCTTGTCAACGCTACTCCAACAATAACTCCAACTGGCGTAGCAACTCTCACTCCTCTGTTCCTAGGCAGGACCACAGAACCTCTGAATCTCGCAGTCACGATCAACGGCCCTCTGACTTCAGGTACTCCAGGCCCTATTTAGGCAAATGTCAAGCATGTGGTGTCAAAGGCCACACTGCAAATCGTTGTCACCCATTTCAAATGGTGCCTTCCCAATCTGATCAGTCTCAACCTCGAGCTCACGTTGCCACACAAACACCTTCTCATGAAACTCCCTCCTGGATCCTGGATAGTGGTGCCTCTCACTACATTACTTCGGACTTGAGCAATCTGGCCTTCCATAACCAGTACACAGGCTCCAACAATGTTGTTATTGGTGATGGCTGTGGTCTCGCTATTCACAACACTGGTTCACTCACTCTCCCTACTCCTTCTCGTTCTTTGCAACTTACTAATGTCCTTCATGTCCCTGCTATTGACAAACATTTAATCTCTGTGTACAAGCTATGTGTTGATAATAACATCTCTATCACCTTTGATCCTTTTTCTTTTCAGGTGAAGGATCTTCAAACGGGGGTCAAGCTAGTAACAGGCCAAGCTAAAGACGGAACCTACGAGTGGTCCAAATTCCCTTTGTTCTCTGCTTTTTCAGCTGTTAAAACTTCTTTCTTAGATTGGAATTCCCATTTGGGTCACCCTCATTTTGAACTTCTTAATAAGATTGTTACAAGTTTTGATTTACCTACTTCTGCTAAATCAAATACTCTTTACTGCAAATCTTGTTCAATACACAAAAGTCACAAACTTCCCTTTGGCCAAAACACAATTCAATCCACTCGCCCTCTTGAGCTCCTTTATTCTGATTTATGGACATCTCCTACCTATTATTTAGATGGTTATAAGTATTATCTGGTTATTGTGGATCACTTCACACGATATACATGGTTATACCCATTACAAAAGAAATCACAAGTTGCAGATACATTTTCCAAGTTTAAACAGTTAGTTGAGAACAAACTTCAAGCCAAAATTGTCACTCTTTATACAGAAAATGGAGGTGAATTCATAGCTCTCTCTCACTTTCTCTCTACTCATGGTATCTCTCATCTCACCACACCACCCCATACCCCTCAACTCAATGGTATTTCGGAGCGCAAGCACATGTATATTGTTGAAACAGGCCTAGCTTTGCTCTCTCATGCCTCAATGTCTGTTGAATTCTGGCCCTTTGCCTTTACCACTGCAGTCTATTTAATCAACAGATAGCTATCCTCTGCTATTGATTTTCATTCCCCATTCTTCAAACTCTTTGGCATTCAACCCAACTACACTAAATTATGTGTGTTTGGGTGCCTCTGTTTCCCGTGTCTTAGGCCTTACACACGACATAAACTCGAGCCACGCTCTATTTCATGTGTCTTTTTGGGCTATTCCCTCACTCAAAGTGGTTACCTTTGCTTTAATCCTAAGCATTCTAGGCTTTATGTATCTCGTCATGTCCAGTTTCTTGAAACACAATTTCCCTACTCTTCATCACTCATGGATTCTGTCACTGCTTCAACCCCTGTTGAAGATCCTTCTCCTCAAGCAGAGACACCTTCAGTGACAGTTATCATCACCAGCACCAGCTCCCTGCACCACCTGTGCACCAGCTCCTATGACTGCAGCTATAGTTCCAGAACATGCAATCATCCAAAATGCATCCTCAACCTCTGCACCAACAGACCCTACACCTTCCACTAATGCTCCTATTCCTCCCATCACTCACGCACAGCCTGTACCCAAAAATCACTCTATGCGTACACGCTCCAAGAACAACATTCACAAGCCTACTCAAAAGCTTACCCTTGTTGCTGTTCAACAGAATGCTGCTGTTGAGCATTCAACTTATCTTCAGGCTCTCAAAGATAAAGCTTGGCGTGATGCGATGGCAGCTGAAATAGAGGCTCAGCTTAAGAATGGTACCTGGGATCTCGTGCCTCCTCGTCCTTCTTATAATCTTGTTGGATGCATGTGGGTTTTCAGGATCAAAAGACTGTCTGATGGCACAATGGATCGTTTCAAAGCTCGTCTAGTTGCCAAGGGGTTCAATCAAAGACCAGGGATTGATTACTTTGAAACATTCAGCCCAATCATCAAACCAGCCTCCATTCGTCTAGTCCTAAGTATTGCTGTCTCCAACAACTGGCCTCTGTGCCAACTAGATGTAAATCATGCCTTTCTTCAAGGCAATCTTACTGAAGATGTTTACATGACTCAACCGCCTGGTTTTATCTCTGAAGATCACCCCACCTATGTCTGCAAGCTCAGGAAAGTAGTTTATGGACTAAAACAAGCCCCTCGGGCTTGGTACACTTAACTCAAGAAATTCCTACTAGCCTCTGGTTTTGTTAATTATATGGGAGATGCCTCTTTGTTTGTTCTGCACTCTGGTACAATTGTCATCTTCCTCCTTGTTTATGTAGACGACATTTTTCTGACTGGTAACAGTCTATCTCACATCCAATAGTTCATTGTTACTCTTGCCTCTCGGTTCTCAATCCAAGATTTGGGCAATCTCAGCTACTTCCTTGGCATTGAGGTGTCACGAACGCAACAGGGTTTACATCTTAGTCAAGCAAGGTACATTAATGATCTACTTCAGCGCTTCCATATGACAGATGCCAAATCAATTTCCACACCAATGGCTGATAAGCCAATTCTCACCAAACGTGATGGCTACGCTCTTGATACATCTACAGAGTATCACATTTTAATTGGGAGTTTACAATATCTCTTGTTTACGCGCCCTAAAATTGCTTTTGCATTGAATAAGTTATCTCAATTTATGCAAGTTCCAACAACTGAACACTGGATTGCTGCAAAAAGGGTTCTGTGCTATCTAGCTGGCTCTAAGAACAGAGGTCTCTGGTTTACTGTCAAGAACTCTCTTACTCTTCACGCATACACAGATTCAAATTGGGCACGGAATAAAGATGATTTTCCCTCTACTGGTGCTTACTTAGTTTATCTTGGTCAGCATCTCATTTCATGGTCCTCCAAGAAGCAAACCACAATTGCCCGCTCTTCAACCGAAGCAGAGTATAAGTCCGTAGCAAGTACTGCATCTGAGGTTAAGTGGATCAGGTCCTTACTTCAGGAACTAGGCCATAAATTGCAGCATCAACCTGTTCTTTACTGTGATAACGTTGGTGCAACGTATCTTTGTGCCAACCCCATTTTGCATTCTCGTATGAAGCATGTTGGAGTGGACTATCACTTCATTCGAAGCCTTGTTCAGTCTGGCCAATTACGTGTAGCTCATGTTCATTCTTTGGATCAACTTGCAGATTGCCTCACTAAGCCACTCTCTCGGTCTAAATCTACTCAACTACTTCACAAGATTGGACTAAGCTAGCTTTCTCCATCTTGAGGGGGCATGTTAGAGTAATTACAATAGTATATAATTGATTCTCAATTGATTGTAATTACTTATGTTTATGGCAAGTCTGTGTACATATAAACAACCATTTGTAAAGTGAATTATTAAGGGAAATTCATTTCTATAGTTTCTGTCTCAATGGAAAGACGACAAAGTCTACTACAACAACAACTTAGTTGCTCATCCAATTTAAGCAGTTTGTTCTCTTGCATCATTACTTGAAGAACATCGAATCTTCTTGTAAAAACTTGATGCAAACTTTTTTCCAAACACTTATGAAGAAGCTATAAAAATCAAAGAATAGAGAGAAGTTTTTGGAGAGGAAGACAAAGTAATGGTGGTTAGTGAATATTGGGATGAAGTCGACTTGCCTATAGGAAATATGATGGTTAGCTCAAACTTGTGGCAAGAGGGTCTACTCAAACATATGGGAAGGACTATCTTGATACACTTGCACCGGTAGCTAAGCTCCATATTGTACAAGTTGTATTCTCACTAGCTATGAATCTCGAGTGGGAGTTATGGCAGGTAGATGTTAAGAATGCATTTCTTCAAGGAGAACTAGAAGAAGAAGAAGTATATATGACTCCACCTCTAGGTTGTTCAACCTTGTGTTAACCAGGTAAGGTTCTAAAGCTGAAGAAGGCTTTCGATGGCCTGAAACAATCTCCTAGAGCTTGGTATCAAAAACTCAGCACAACCTTAAAGGCAAAATAGTTTAAGAGACATGAAAATGATTAGTCATTGTTCACTTTAAAGAGTCAAAAGGTATAGTAGTCATTCTTGTATATGTTGATGATATCATCAGTACAGGAAATGACAAGGTAGGTGTCCAAGATGCTAAAGTCTATCTCTAATCTGTTTTTGACATTAAAGATTTGGGTGAAATAAAGTACTTCCTTTGGATAGAAATATGTAGAACAAAGGAAGGCTTGTTTCTATCTCAAAGGAAGTACGCGTTGGATTTGTTGTCTTTGATAGGTAAATTAGGTTCCAAACCTGCAAAAACTCCACTCGGAGAAGGATACAAAGCGATCCGAAAAGAGGAGATCAAAGATCAACCATATGAAAACCCAACACTATAGAAGACGTGTTGGTAAGCTAATCTACTTAACAATTACACGACTTGATATTTGTTTTGCTGTGAATCACGTAAGTCAACATATGAAAGTTCCAAAAAGAATCGCCATTGGAACATGGTTGAGAGAATTCTAAAGTATCTCAAAGGTGCTCCTGGACAAGACATATGGATGGGCTGTAACAAAAACACAGATAAGTGTATGCAAGTTCATCCACGAGAAGCTTGGACTCACCAAACTAATCAAATACTAGAAGATCTAAACGAGTACTCTTGAGTACCTGGTGGAAAAGATCTGCCTAACTTACTGTCTCAAAGTATCATTAGCACAGCTGTGTTATTTCGAATAAGCACAAAGAGCTCCGGGGAGAAGCTTGTGAACTTGAGAAGTCAAGTGATAGTTCACAAGTAATCTAGAAGAAGTGCTACTTTCTCTCCACATCGAAAAGACCAGAAGGTTAAAGGTTGAATGATTACAAAGTGATAAAGGTAAAGTTAGTGAGAAAGCTAGCCATCAGGACATGAGTACTCGTTCCCGAGGCCATAAAGTTTATACTTTTTTCCTCAGTAAAAGTTTTGTCCCACAGGGTTTTCTTTGTTGAGGTTTTTAATGAGGTAAAATTATGGTTCCAAGCTTAGTCATATCATATATTTTCTAGCTAAGCTTGAGAGGGGGGGGGTGTTGAAAAGAAGAAGAAAAAGAAGGAAAATTGGCCATTTTGAAGAAACACGAAACCCTAATTTACTTTGTAATAATATATATAAACTCTTGTAGCCTCCTTTGTTTTTTCTTAATCAATACAAGTTAATCTTCTCTATTCTCTTCATTCTCATAATTGAATCTTTCTATCATCCTTATATGTCTCATATTCTATCAATATGTAATCACATTATAAGGACCTAAAACAAAACTTCGGAGCCAACTTCTGATTATGCCTGACCACCATCGTCTTCTGCCTTTACGGTTGAAACTTTACATAAACGTAATCACCAATATCATATTCCTTATTAGCCCTATGTTGATTAGTAGTATGTTTCATCATGTGCTAAGCGCACAAGTGTTGAAAACTCAAGATCAATATCATATTCTCTTTCCCGCAAACTGCAAGCTACCATATCAACTTTTTCTTAAATTGGTAGATATGGTAAATATAATGGTGGTGGCTGGTCATAAACCAATTCATAAGGAATAGCTTTTGCCGATGAATGGAAGTTGGTATTATATAAAAATTCATCTAATGGCAATCACGTTGACTATAGATGTGAACGATCACTACATACATCTGAGATACGTTTCTAAGCATCTATTTACCGTATCAGTATGCCTATCACCCTGAAGATGATAGGAAGAAGAATAAATCAAATAACTCCCTTTCATAGTGAAAATTTATTTCCATAAATAGCTGTAGAACACTAAGTCCCTGTCACTCACAATGGATTGTGGAAATCAATGAAGTTTGTACACAATGTCCATGTATGCTTGAGCTACTAAAGATGGTGAACACGGATGATCTTAAACTATGAAATGAGCAGTTTTACTCAACCTGTAAACCACCACAAAGGTCGCACTCATCTCATAAGTAACATGCAACCCATCAATAAAATCCGTAGAAACATCAATCCAAATAGTGGGGAATGGTAAGTGGTTGTAACAGATTAGGATAACGCACAATCTCATAATCACACTGTTGGCACACTTGAAAACATAATAAATAAGTGTGAATATCCTTAGACATTATTTTCCAATAGGATAGGCTCTTCACTTTTTGTAAAGTAACATATGTACTCGAATGACCACCAATTCCAAAGCAATATAACCAGTGTAAAGTTTTTTCTCTTAAAACAAAGAAGGCTAAAAGGTAATACGAAAGAATTTGAAAAGTAATCGAATATACAATGAAGAGTGGTGGTACCTCATTTTTATTTTAGAGTCCAAGAACAACCCATTTTAGGTTCACAAGTTTTCGCTCATGTCAGGAGAACCAATCGAAAGTGTTAGTATCCTTCACCATAATATCTTTCCCAATGCATTGTCTTTTCCTCTGCGAGGGTTCAGTGGAGGAGTTCTCTCTTAGCGATTCCACACCGAATGGAGGTCATTGGAAAGCAGTAGATTGGTGTTATGCTTGGTGACCCCTGAACATCTCATCATTTTCTTCCTCAATGGGTTTGCCATCTACCTCCCATATTGTGTTTCCGCGGAGCACATCATCGCCACTTGAATTAGTATAAGGTAGACGATATTCCACCTTGCTTAGCCTTTTAGCTACCTTCACAAGGTTAGTTTGGTGGATTTTAAGGATAATTCTAAAGTTTATGACGATGTACTACTTCTTCTCCTTTTATGTTATAGGAGGTGAAGGAATTGGTAATTTATTCATAGACCACCTATAGAATTCACTATGAGAAAACAAATACTAAACTGACAAAAAAATTCGACGACTTTCTGATCGAAGAATGCCAAGTTACTTCTAGTCGGTATTCCGTCAGTTAATTTCTCATCTGTCGGTTTCTCTGTCGCTTAAGTTATAGCGGAGAGTGACCGTTGTAATCATGTCATTTAAATTATGATCAGTCTAAGTTTGTCGATAATATCTTCATTACCAAAGAAAAATTACATCTTAATTTCGTCATTTAACTCAAACTATAATCCATAAATCCTAAACATTAAAAACTCATATGGAAAATCAAGAATGATCATGTATTCTATTAAAGCAATGTATTAGTAAGTAATAAAATGATATAAAACATGTATTCTTGAAAACAATGTATATTTTGAAAATTAAACGTTTTTAAAAAATTATTGTGAACATATAATCAAGTTACTAGCAAGTTAGATATAAGGTTTTCCAAAATATTAAATCTAATGTTCTATATCACTTTAGTCTGTTAACAAGTATCATTGTTCATATAATTGTTTATTTATATGGTAAACCCTAAACATAATTATTTTATAAAGAAATCAACGAATTACTGACCGACGGTAATTTATCGGTTTTTTTCAAGAACACGAAAAACTTATAGAGAAAAATTATTGACGGCCTTCATAAAGGTTTCGTCAATAATCAGTCAATTTCTTTTTAAAAATACTTAGCATGAAAAACCATCGAAAATCCGTTGGTAATTCCAAGGGAAAATCTACGGATGAGAAAAATTAATGCAAGAAAATTGTTTTGCAATATTTTTGAACTGCCACGCAATAATGTTTTAATACAAACTGGCTGAGTAATGACAGTTAAGTTTGTCTGATTAAAACAAGAAACTCGACTCTTCTTCTTCATTTCGTGAACAAAGGAGAGTAGAAGAGTCGATTCTCTCTTGGATTTTTGCGAGAACCCCACTGATCGGATCCTTCAATCCATTTCAAAAAACTTCACCAATTCATTGTAAGTGTTTTGAATGAGATTTAGGATTTAGGGTTTAGGAATTAATTTTCATTAGATTATGTGATTTAGGATTTGTTTGATTTAGGTGTTAGAATTACTAGAACATGTTAGATTTTAGAAAATTTAATTTAGGATTGTTGGATTTTGAAGTGTTTATATTGTTAGATTTACAATTGTTTTATTTGAGATTTTTAGTAATTTTGATTGTATTTTTTATTTTACTATTGTATAACATTAAAATTAATGTTAAACATTAACTAAAAACTAAATAAAATTAAAAAATTGAATATTAAACTAATAAATTTAAATTAAATAATTATTAAAGTTAAACATTAATTAAAATAAAACATTGATTAAAAAAAGAAATATTCAAAAAAGTAAAATGCAATAAATTAAAGTTAAATTTGGTACTCTACAATGCCGCATGAGCAACTTAAGCTCCTTTTTTCTTTTAAGCGTGTAGGTTTCACCAGAGTGATTGCTCCAAATTTCACCATTTCCTCTCTCCAATAGTTCTCATTTCTTTCAAAGAATCAAAGAAGGATCCATAATATGTCACAAACAACATAAATATAAAATGCACAATTACTAATATAGAACCAAAATGTTAATGAAAAGATTTGTCAAATTCACAATTACAAGAATAAATAGATTCATAAAGCCAAGGAAGATAGCTCTAGTGGACAAACTAGTGCGATCTTCCTTAGCCTACTAGTGAATTCATTCGTTCTTGTAACTGTGAATTTGACAAACTTTTTCATTGAAATTTTTTTATTATGGATTTTATATTGTGAATTTTACAGATATGTTGTTTGTGACATATTTATGGAGCATTCTTTCTATCCCGAAAAATAAAAGAGAATTATTGGAGAGAGCTAATAATCAAATTAAGAGATGTAATCATTTAGAAATCTACACGTTTAACAGAAAAGAAGGAATCCGAACTGCTCACCGACATTGCAAGATACATAATTTTAACTACAATTTATTATATTTTAATTTTTTTGGAATATTTTATTTTTTAACTAATATTTTATTTGAATTTTTATAAATATTTAGTTTTAATTTTAATTAAGATTTATTTTTTATTTTAAATGTTTATTTTTAAAATTTTAAATAATCCCTCGGTACGACGTATTACCGACATAAATATTATTGATAGCATATGAACCGTTGGTAAAACGTTGACGGCTTAAATTTTTTTCGTCGTATTTCGACCAATTCACCTACGTGTACCGATTTGGCCATGACCGACGGAATAACAATAGTATTGAGTGTCGCTTTAGTATTTAGTTTTTTTGTAGTGAAGTGAAATTACAAGTGGAATCTAAAAGCTTGTATGTTGGATTTCTCAATATTTTCAATTTGTTTGGGTTTTACAATAATGTAGTTATTAACAATGCGAGTGGACTCAAGAAAAAAATTATGATAAAACCCTGAATTGTGACGTCACTTTAATAAAGTAAATTCTTTTTCTATAATTCACTAAAGATGTGTTATTCAATCAATGATTTAAATTAATTTTTTTAGATTTAAAATTATCAAAATTTAAAAATCTACCAGATTCATTTGCAGAGATTTTTAAACATCGGTAGGATTCAGTTGGAAAGATTTCAGAAATCTCTGTCATTTACCTTGAATTTTGAATCCATATATTTGTTAATAGAAATCCACCATAAGTCATTACAAATTCATTAAAATACAAATATTTTAAAAATCCTTTATGATTTGAATAACACTGAATTTTAAAATCTGATTTAAAATCTTTCATCGAATAACACTAGATTTTAAAATAAAAATTAAAATCAACTATTGAAAACACTATATTATAAATCAAATGGAGTTGATTTAAAATCATTGATTGAATAATACCCCTAAGTATATTCTCCTCTCATTCTGATGTCTCATCACATTTTATATTTTTCATAATTTTAAATAATGTATTAAATAAATCATAATTAATTTGTGGACATAAGATGTGAATGAAGTACAAAAACGAATCATTTAAAGGTCCGCTACATAATATGATATGTAGTGTTTGGTATTTTCTAATTAGTAATATGTTGACACGTGACAAGGTATGAAAGTTAAGACGAGACAAACATTTTGTTATAGCAATAACATAACAACTTGAAATATGAAACATGTCCCCAAAATTTATGAGAAAATTGTTGCAAATATGCACTTTTTTTTGGTACAAATGTTAAAGTGTTATTTCACCGTCTCGATTTTTGATAGAACAACAAAAATCATACAAAAAAGCTGAAGACATAAAATAAACTATTACACAAGCACGAAATAATCTAAAAAAACTCTATCCAATGGCTACAACCGAACACTAGCATAGAAATACAACATCACGGGAAAAATGCGACCTAATATTAAATTATCAAAGTTTTGGTCTAATATTAATAAGTTAATAGTCGTCTCGTCTTCATTATCGCACTACAAGAAAAAATGTATTTTACATCATTAAAATTGTATCACAAAAATAAATGATTTTAAATTAAAACACTTATTAACAAATGATATTAAAGTTTTAATTTGACATCGGTTACAAGAAATGTTGTTATTTTAAAAGTATTAATATCAATTCAAAGAAAACTGATACGAATTACTTTATAATTTGTATCATTTTAAAAGATCAATATCAATTAGTATTGATTTGTAACATTATTTATAAAAGTAATGTAAAATATAAATTCACTTCAATTAATAATTGATGTATATATTTCTATAATTAACATCAATTAAAAGTTGGTGTTAATATTGTGACAATTTTAAGAAAGATATATATATATATATATATATATATA
>OVBE01016128.1:0-11090 GCA_900406425.1 Iberis pinnata | reverse complement strand
AACCTAAATGGATGCAAAACAAAGCTATAAATATGCTAAAATACAAGTATATCATTGTGCTCTCAGATAGTGTCAATGAGCGAGTTGTGAACTATATCACGAAAGGATTTACTTATTGATTTTCTCCTTGATGACGAATCAAGTTTAAACTCACTTAATGGTTTCACTGCCTATTAATCAGAAGAGCGTGTTATGCACAGTAGGCTGCAACATTTGGGCACTAACGATGAAACTCCACATGTGAGTCAGATTGCGTTGAACCTAAGGACAACATGTTCATGTTTTCAACTATCACATCAATCCTAGGGCTGGTACTCTTCAGACAAACTGTACACTTTTGTAATATCAAAATATAGACCAACAAATGATTTAGGTATTGCCTCACATTCTTAATGCAGGTAAGTCTTATATTTCTTGTGCTCTGTTTTCTTGTATGGTGTTTTTGACTTAGTTATGCAATCAAGCAGGGGGAGAAATAGGCGTCAAATTCAAGGAGAGCATACTATTTTGTTGTGATCTGTTTCAGGGGGAGCATACTTGTTTGTTGTGTTAACATGCGTTAAATTCAGGGAGAGCATACTTGTTTGGTGTGATCTGTTTCAGGAGGAGCATACTTGTTTGTTGTAATCAAATAGGTTACTTATGCATGTTATGATTGTCTTATTGCTAACGTGTAACCTAAGCATCGATATATGTGTAATGATATGTGATTGTCTCTAAGAACAACTACCTTTTGGATATGTGTGTTGGGATGTTCTATGTTGCTAATGTTGAAACATGTACTGAATGCAATGAGTGCTTAATTATCAAACTTAGTCAAAAAGGAGGAGATTGAAGAAGAAAGAAACCTGAGCATAACCTCAGGACATTGCAAAAGCATATCAAATGGAAATGTTGGAAGCCTGAGCATAACCAGATGACTGAAAATCTGAGCAGACTCTCAAACGTGACATACAGAGAGGAAGTGGAAATACGTAAATGTTGTACACATGCTCAGAGCGTGACATAGATGGATTACAACGGGAATTCAAGATGTCGTGAAAGTAAAAATGACATAAAAGATCTAGGAGATTGAGGAAATGGAAAGTCGAGAAGTTGTAGAAAAGGAAACAACAATTTTGGAAACATCAAAGAAAGGAAAAACGAATCTTTGGGAAAAAGGAACGAGATTGCTAGGTTTTGGGGTTAGTATATAAGGGGCTAAAAGAGTGGAAAAAATGATTAACACTTTTCGCCATTCTTAATTGTATTGATAAGTTTGTTTTTTTCTAAAAGTTGTTCAAGAGAGTCTGTGAGAGATCTTATGAGAACGAAGTGAAGATGAAGGGATAGCGTCTAGGTATTGACTAGGACGTGTATAAAAGGGCTAAAAGGTGTGTAATAGGGATTAACACTTTTAGTCACTTCTTCTCGGATTTGGGTTTAGGGTTTTTTGTTCTTGAGAGGTTGTGAGACGTCTGGGTAGTGGACAAGGGGATAAAGAGAAAAAGTCGTGTAAATGTATCAGAAGGATAACTTACATTACGAGTGTATAAAGAAATAGCTTGTAAAGATCTTGAGAAGTAAATAACAAAGTTTTGTTATTTGTAAAAGTGTGTGGTGTTCTTCAAACTTTCAATAGGTACCTTTTAGTAATAGTTGACTTTGACTATTTTTATTTACGAAAATACCCTAAAATTAAAAAAATTAAAAAAATTAAAAAAATTAAAACACTAAAATTGATTTCTTTAGTTTTAATAAAAAAATTTGATTTTAGAAGAATATTTAGAAATATGAATATACAATTTTTTGTTTCCTAAATTATTGCACACATGTTAAAGAAATTAATTATGAAAGAATATTTGATTGAGATTTACATTAAATATTAGATTTTCTATGGAAAAGCTATGGATTGATAATTCACATGCATAATTTACAATTTTTATGTAGTATACATAAAATAGGTGCATACTGCATAATTTACTTGTATTACAAATGATTCACAAATGTGAATCATAATTCATATGAATGAATTTTAATTCATGTGCTTGAGTTTAAATTCATATATGTATACCTTATTTCATTGAAAAGATTCACAATACACATAAACAGTTTACAAAAAAATTTGATTCATACATTTTTGGCGTGATATTCATACTTAATGAATAGGATGCACAATACACATTCAAGATTCATAAGTGTATTGCATATTTACATATCGCATTCATAGGTCACGTGAATGATTTATTTTTCATGATAATTATGCACAAAAAGTATTCACAACAAAGGTTCACAAAATAAATGTTCACGACAATGATTCACCATTCCTATAGTCGATTCACAAAGACAATTTTGATATAAAAATTTGCCGACCGCAACATCTCATAAAGTATAGGGCAGTCTCCTGAAAAAAAACAGTAAGTTGCAAATCATAAACTCACATAAACATCATAATTAACAAAAAACCAAACAACATTTAATTCACCATAATAATTAGAAACAATAACAACAAATTCATAATAACCTCAACCCAATGAAAATTTTAGACAAACGTCCAAGACGGAATAAATTTTAGAAATGTAACAACGTGAACAACAAAATTCCATCATGATGTGTAAAATTATCTCCTTAAAAATTTCCAAATAACAACTTAAAATCTCTAAAATTTGGTACCAAAACATGAGCAACCTTTAAACTAAAATCCAAGCATATAATAAACTTGCATGAAGATTAGAATCATAAACTCACACACTAAAACAATAAACTATTGTATGAATAAGGGGGAATAAGAAAAAATGACCTTACAGTAACTCAGAAGTCACAACTTTATGTCCGAAATCTACACCCGAGGTATACGTGAGGAGAAGAAAGAGCAAATGAGGCATGTTAATTTTCTTTGAAAGAGAAGCTAATGATGAGTTAGATTCGCCAAAAGTTAAAGTAGGAGAAGATTTTAGATAAAATTTGCTCTTTCCGTGAGAAAAAGAAAACATTAGACGGCGCTGGAAAGTATATTGAAATGTTAAACCTAAAAAGGATTTGAGTTAGATTTATACTATAATGTTATATATAAAATTTAATTTAAATAATTTTTTTTTTATGAAAACTGGTGATTAACATAAAATTAAAATAGTAATTTTTAAATCATAAAGTACTGTTTTTGAAAAATACATATTCTTCTAATTATAAATTTTTTTAGTACCAATATAACCAATTTTCTCTATAATTTATTCAACTCCATCGTTTCGAAGTATTGTATTACCTCGTTTATGGAATCATTCGCTCTTTATGAATGGTTTACTTCTCTCCGATAAGATCACATGTACCCCTCGTTGGATTTTTCTCCTAAAATAGTACATTAAAATTATAGACAAAGAAATGTCATGTGATAAGCCATAAGTTCAAAAAACAATTTCCAAGATTTTAATAACATTCAAATGAAGGAAAACTAAAATAATTTTAAGAATTAATATTTTGGTCAACAAGTACCTTTACTTCAATTCATTTATCTGACGACGAAAAAAAAAATTCTTTTAGCTTTAGTCATTCAGAAAATCAACTCTAAATTAGGTTTCAAAAATATAACAGAAATATTGTTGTGGTAGTTAAATTTATTAAAATATATTTTGTTAGTATTACAGAATGATAACTATGTCTTTCTAAAACTTGGATGAAATTTGGGGTCAACTTGGATGAAATAAAATATTTGAACAAAATTATCTAATATATGTTGCTATTATAAAATATTATAAAATAATCATATTTTCAATTTAAAAAAATAATTTTTTTTTATCATAGTAGGAATATGAAAATAGTTTTTTTTTTCTTTTACATATTTAACCATTTTGTTCATCATATTGAAAAAAATGAAATTATATATTTTATAAATATAAATAACATTTACATGTTTGTAATGTGTTGATACAATAATATATATATATATCCTCTAACTTTTAAGCTTTTATATTTTTGTAGATTTCCTTAAATATCTTTTTCCAGTTAAGGCAAGATTTGTCATTAGAATTAATTTTTGGGAATTTATAAATTTATATACATAATCAATATTAATTTCTGATAGTAAAAGAACATAAACATAAATGTAGCTAATAAATCTATGCTTTAGATTTCTAAATTAGAGAATGGATCTTCCAAAGTAAATCCTCTGTAACTTTTGACCTCTAGTGATGTAATGTAGAGATTTTTCGGCTAGGGTTGCTTTAGGAATCATAACTCTCTTTTTATAGAGAATCAATTTCTAATTTGGCCTCTCATCAAACTAAAAATTGCTAAAGGTATCCATAATTGATTATTCCATAACACTTATGCCTCAGGTCTTTACTTTATTACAAATATGACCACATAATATTTGACTTAATAATGACTCGAACACGTTCTTATATACATGTGTGAACGCAAAATGGATCTTCCAATCTCCCATTGAGCCACATATGTATTATGAAAATGTGTTAGACCTTAGTGAGCTCAATATTTTCATTCCTTTCAAGGCACAAACAATTTTGTCCATTAATCATATCAACTTATGGCCATAGTTGTTTTTGTTATTTCAATCATAACTAAACCGTCCATACTAACGTAAATCAACATGGCTAAAGGACATAGATCAATTATGAAACGTGTGGTATGAAAATTACATGAAAGGTGATCGATACATGTCGATTTTCAACTGGCCCTACTTTAGTGAGATCTCTTAACTTTATTATACAAAGTGTTAGCCGAAACTTAACTTAAACTTTATTTCTAATAAGAACATGTGTAAAACACAACCAAATAACATAGAACCCAAAACCAAATGACAAACTCCCACTAAACCAAATGATCCTCAAACACCAAAAATGCGCATTCGTTTGAGGAACTATACCATTGGACTTTTTCCTTAAGTGTTTTATGAAAAATTGACCACTCAGAACTTGTCCTTAACTTGGCACATAAAGGCTACCTATTTAGACTTTACCGAACTCCTATTATTACCGGAGTACCAAAGAGCTACCTTATTGTCACAATACAACTTTAATGGTCTTTCAATTCTTACAGAATTTGCAGCCATGTGACAAATTATACACCCAAATTTCCTTTACATCGTAATCAGATAACCTAATGATTTCCCAAATGTCTGATTTATGATAGGTGAGTATATACCCTTTGTTCTCTTTAGATACCTTATGACCATTTTGGTTGTCCAATGGTCCTAATCTGAATTGCTTAAGTATTTGCCTAAAACTCCAATAATGTTTGCAATATCTGGACGCGTACAAACTTGAGCATAGACTAAACTCCCTACTACATATGCATTATGGATCTCTTGTATTTCCTTAATTTTTCCAAATTTCCTTTAGGAAAATGATCGAGACAAAGTTTGTCACACATAGCAACTAGAGTATTGATTTACAATCTTGCATGCCAAATTTCGTAAGTACTTTAACGATATAGCTCTTTTGTGACAATCTAATAATTTCTCGAAAACGATCTCGATGAATCTCGATTCCTAAGACAAAATATGCATCACCAAGATCTTTCATCTCAAAATAATTCGTAAGAAAATATTTGGTTTTTACAAGCATGTTTATATTGTTAGTGGCAAATATTATGTCATAGACATATAATACTAGGAAAATACACTTGCTCCCAATGAACTTTTGATATACACAATCATCAACCAAATTCACCTCAAAACCAAAGGAGATAAAAAATTTATGAAATTTTTGGTACCATCAAAGAGACGCCTTTTTTAGCCTATAGATGGATGTTGTCAATTTGCAAACAATTTTCTTTGCATCACCTAAGGCAACGTTTTCTGGCTGCTCCATATAAATTGTTTAATCGATTTCTCCATTAAGAAATGTTGTTTTGACATCCATCTAATGAATCTCCAAATCATAATGTGCAACAAGGGCCATAATTTTCCTAAAAATGTCCTTTGATGAAACTGGAGAAAATGTCTCTTTATAGTCAATACCTTCCTTCTGAATATACCCTTTTGCCACTAGACGAGCCTTATACCTTTCCACATTATAATTTAAATCCTTCTTGGTTTTAAATATCTATTTAAACCAATAAATTTCTTTCTTTCTTGTAATTGGAAAATGTCTCAAACTTTATTGTCTAGCATTGACTGATACCCTTCTTTCATTGCTTAAATTAACTTTTCCAAAATGGAACAACTCATAGCCTAAGAGAAGTTCATAGGATCATCTTCCACAAGAGTTTCTTTTTCTTCATGTTTCATTCGAAATACTATATAGTCATCTTGAATAGCATTTCTTCTTACCCTAGTGGATCGACGCAAAGCAACCTGGTCTTGCTGCACCACTTCTTGAGGATTTTGAATTTGACCTTCATGTTGGATATCATCAACATCATGAGTTAGATGAAAAACCTCATTATTAACTTGAAGTTCTAAACCTCCATGTTGAATATTATCAACATCTTGAGTTGGAGAAAGACCTTCATTATTAACCTCTAAGGTTCTAAATTTGCTCTGTCAAAAGCAACTATATGAATCGGTATTGGCACTAGAACTTATTCTCACTCAAATATGATATCCTTAACTTTATTCGCCCCCCCCCCCAAATTCACCATCCTCAAAGAACATAGCAGTTCTCATCTTGGAAATATTTTTTGTGGGATCATAAAATTTATAGCCCCAAGATCGTTCCGAGTAACCAATAATGTAAATGCTCACAGTTCTAGCGTCCACTTTCTTTTCTTATGGTATGTAAGGCCTAGATTCAGTTGGACAACTCCATATGTGAAAATGCTTTAGATTGAGTTTTCTTCCAATGCAAAGTTCATAAGGAGTTTTTACAGTTGCCTTAGTTGATACCCTATCAGTCTCAGCAAAGTAGGGGGGGGGAACACTAGGGGTGACCAGCTCAGGTCCCTCCCCTGATCCGAAAATTTTAGGGCCCAATCTTTTTCATTTTTTTAAAAAATGTGATTTAAATATAAGTGAAAATAACTTAAATACCATAGAAAAGTGTTATAATTACTGGAATACCATACATCTTTCAAAAGTTACTAGAGAACCTTCGAAACCCTTGTAAATTACGATTCACTCCCTTGCTTAGTTTTCTCTTAATTTGGTTAATTTATAATAAACAAATCCACGTCACTCAACCGTATTCCACATCATTAAACCGTATTCCACGTCAATAAAACATACATTATACATATCAAATTTCTCAGTCGCTGAACTATTTCACTCTAACTCATTCGCAAAAAATTGTCTAGTAACCTAGTTATAGCGCTCGTTGTCTAATCAGAAATTGCCATCGTCTAAATCTGTTACGACCGTGTTTGATTTACGTTGCGATTGAATTTGATTTTATTGCAGACCAGTTTTTTTGTTACTGTGTCTGAGTTTCAATATACAATAAAAGCAACATTTTAGTTTCCCTACTTTTAACCCTGGTCGTCTTCTCCGAAATTGTCTTCGTCGAAATCTTATTCGCCCTCGTCGTGTTCTCCTGTATGTTGCGAGCGATTTTGAGATATAATGCGTAAGAGTTGGATTTTTGTTAAGACTGAGTTTTATTTCTGATACGACTGAGTTTTATATTATGATGTGACTGAGTTATTTTACATAGTAGATGAGTTATATATTTTATTTTAAAAGGCCTCAAATGTTAAAAGGCCTTAGTTGTTCTTACCTAGGATAAATAGAAAGAGCTGAGTTATTCTTACCTGGGAAACATAGAAAGGGCTGAGTTTTTCTTCCCTTTGAAACATAGTAAAGGCTGAGTTATTCTTACCTTAGAAACATAATAAAGGCTGAGTTATTCTTACCTCCGAAACATAATAAAGGCTGAGTTATTCTAACCTCTGTAACGTAACAAGGACCGAGTTATTCTGACCTCTGTAACGTAACAAGGGCTTGGTATTTCTCTTTTTTTGGCCATGGTGTTTTACCGAAGATAAGCGATAGAATACACCGCCGATTACAATGAAAAGAGAAAAAAAAAACGAGGCGGTAAGTTAAGAATTACCAAATTTAAAACGAAATTTATGGATGAATTTTCTTACTTAAAGACTCCTTATTGCTATACAACTGAGTTATTTCCGTGATTAGGTTAATTTCGGAAATACTTGCTTGCCTAACAAGAAAGGAACAATAAAACATCAACGAAAACTCTTGTTCAATTTTTTTTGACAAAAAAAAATTCTTGTTCGACAAAATAATTACAGGGCTGGAAATAGTTACTGTATTTATCATCCCATTGCATTTGCTTCGTACTGAGACCTATCCCTCCTGTACAGGTCACCAATATCTGCCACCAGAGGATCTTCAAGATTGACATCAGCCAACAACGCAGCAATGGAACCCATAACCTAATCTGTCAAGAAACATTGATCAATCAGTGAAGACACATTGACTAATTACGATTATACAGACATCATAAGAAAGTTTTCATACATGGGACATGGTAAAGCCAGGAGACCATCGGGTGACTCTCAACATATCCATGTCGATGGCGCCATTGCTGTTGATGTTTGGATGGTACACCTTAGTCTTGAAAGACACCTACACATAACAAGCAATCGTGCACATGAGCAAACAAGAGGATCACTTAATTTTCCTAAGACAATAAACGAATCCTTGGTGGTAGAATCAGATAGTGAGGAGGGAAGCAGACGGTGATTGAGAAGATTCTGCCTTCATACGGAGTACCAACTGCTCCTATAATGAATCCTTCCCAGTGGAAGATGTCGTCTCCCACTGGACCTACAAGAGATGAAATTTCAAGGTTATGTATTTGTTAGGCTATAAATGTATTGAAGAACATGATAGACTAACTGACTGAGAAGTGTGAAGGAGGATTACGCAACATTTTTAACTTATATTTAATCCTTACAAGTCTCATCTGCAATAGAGAGGTTGTGAATCTAGGACTAAATAAAAGGAGAAGTATATAAAAAGACCTGGAGGGAGAGTGAAACGTCGCGATCTTTTCGAGGAGTCACGAATTTAAATTTACACGCATAATAAATAGGTCATTCCGCCGTTAGGGTTATATAGGGCTGAGTTATTCTTACCTCCGAAACATCGAAAAGGCTGAGTTATTCCGACCTCTGTAACGTAACAAGGGTTGGGTATTTGTCTTTTCAAAATTATATTAGAAACGAAAGCCCATGGGCTCAATGTTTATATAACCGTATGTATTTTTCATTTTTCTGTGATCTCGCGTCTAATATTCTGTTACTCCATAATGCATTTAAGATTTCAGTTACCTAAGTTTTATAATAAACGAAATGGCTAAGTTATTTTCATTGAGTGCCTGAGTTATTAAATTCAAAATATACAAAATGGATGAGTTATATCAAGCTGATTATTCATTGACGAATGTGAATTATATAAAATGTGTTAATAAAGACCTTCTTTTCAACCCAAAGTGAATATTAATAAATTATATGTATTCACTTTACTGAATGAGAATTGATAATGCTATCGAGATGTATGTATATATGTTGTCTTACGGTTACTTTAAACCTAACATTTAGATTTGGGAACGAGATCTAACTCATATAAAGTTAATCATATACAATGTATACTCTAAATAACTCATCAAGAGTCTAACTCACGTTTTTAAATGAGAAAATTATCAGAATAGTAATTTGTTATAATGGTTTAGGGTTCACATCCCTTTTTATATTCATCTGCGGGAATGCTATGACTCAATCATTGGACTGGTAACACCAGAAAGTACAGATAAAGTGTACCAATCTTTTCAACCGCTACTGGAGATGATTCCACAGATGCTGGAAAAATATGTTCCACATGACAAACGAGAACCTACGGGGAATACAAGTTTTACCTTGCAATGGATGGATGTCAAACATGTTCCACAAAACCCTATAACTGGTGATTGTGGGGTGTTTACATTAAATTTTATTGAATGTCTAGCGCTTGGTGTCGTTTTTTATGGTATAAACGATACCAATGTTGAAGGTATTAGGGCGAAAATGGGAGTAGAACTCTTTGAGGACCCTAAAACATATAAGCCCATCTTGAAAATTTTTGGTACTGGAACCTAATCTTGTATTGGAACTGTTAGAATATATTTATAAAATGCGTATATTTTACTTAAGAACTTTGATATCTTAGAAAATTACTATAACTCAGAAACAACAACAAACCATCCAAAAATCAGTTCAACAAGAATGAATCAAAGGATACAACCGATATACCAGCAGTTTGTGGCATTATTGTTACTAAAACTCAGCCTACCGCAAATATAACTCAACCTTGATACTAAAATAACTCAGCATTTAAGTTAATATAACTTAGTCTTTCATTAATATAACTCAGTATTGGCCCAAAAAAACTCAACATTTAAGTTAATATAACTCAGTTTACCAGATAGTTATTCCGACACTCGAAGGTAGAACGAATGGACCAATGTCACCGAGAAAGTCCCCGTACAGGTTTGATTTTCCATAGGCTTAGAAAACCTTGCAAGTGTCGAGTATTAGAGACATAAACTGGTGGAGTATCGTGCGCTATTATTTTCAAACCTTTACTAGAGAACATGTAGCTCACCTAAATATGATGCCACAAGTCATTCAATCCGTTATCATCGAATACCAGTTACCGAAAACAATAAGTACCTGATCCATACGCTCTCAGTGTGAGATGAAGAAGATAGATGGAGAATTTGGTTACCGAAGAAGAATCGGTAAGACTATCTACAATGCAAAATAAAAATTCAACACCCTGTCTTTCACGTTTTTATATGAGAAAATTATCAGAATAGTAAAGGTTTAGGGTTAACTTCCCTTTTTATATTTGTTAGTAAACCCTAAACCATAATTCATTGACGAATGTAAATTATATAAAATGTGTTAATAAAATGTATATATCCACTTTATTGAATGAGAAGTGATAATGCTATCGAGATGTATGTATATATGTTGTCTTACGGTTACTTTAAACCTAACATGTAGANACCTAACATGTAGATTTGGGAACGAGATCTAACTCATATAAAGTTAATCATATACAATGTACTCTAAATAACTCATTAAGAGTCTTACTCACTTTTTTATATGAGAAAATTATCAGAATAGTAAGGGTTTAGGGTTTAGGGTAGGGTTAA
>OVBE01016127.1:0-11090 GCA_900406425.1 Iberis pinnata | reverse complement strand
TATTTCCAGCAAATAAAGAAAATGTGGGGTTACCTCAGCAATTAATTGAAAAATATAAGTCAAGTAAGTACTTTTGCCAATATAAAATCATAACAATAATGTAACAAACCACTTTACAATAAATAAATAAAATAATGTAAGTATATTAATTATGAAAGGTCCATGGCGTCTTCCATGGTACTTTGATGCTGTGCTCGAGCTAAGGTATTGAGACATTTAAGAAAATAAGAGAGTTGAGCTATGGCGTTAAAGATAACCAAGATCTCGCAAGTCAAACCAGTAATAAACTCGTCTGAAGATTCAGTCAACTCGTTGGTTCTCAAACTCACTTTTTTCGATTTAAGGTGGTTAAAATTCCATCCTACAGAGAGAGTGATGTTCTATAAACTCAGTACAGAGTCGTCTCTGGAATCTTTTTACTCAGTGATCCTCCCAAAGCTTGAACTTTCTCTTTCAGTCGTCCTCCGCCACTACCTCCCTCTCGTAGGTCGACTCAAATGGGACTCACAAGATCCTAAACCACATATCGTCGTTACACCTGGCGACTCTGTCTCGTTGACAGTCGCCGAGAGCAACGCTGATTTTTCCATTGTTTCTGGGAAAGGGCTACGTCCGGAGACGGAAATACGTTCGTTGATTCCCGAGTTTCCAGTTTCATGTGACTCACCATCCCTTCTTTATCTGCAAGTAACGTTGTTTCCCAAACATGGGTTCTGTATCGGTGTTGCAGCTCATCATTCTGTTATGGACGGCAAAACATCGGTTACATTTATCAAATCATGGGCTCATATTTGTAAATATGGAACCACTACTTTACCAAAGGATTAAACTCCCTCATTAGACCGTACTATCATCAATGTTCCTCAAGCTCTCAATGCAAAAATCTTAGATCTTTTATTGTATCTCTCAGATGAAAAAGACAATTTCAGATCACTGAAACTGCCTCCTATTGAGAAGATCAGCTCTGATTTAGTCCGGGTTACTCTTGAATTGACTCTAGAGAACATATCAAAGCTTCGAGAACGAGCCAAGAACGAGTCAACTCGCTGTCCACTCGAGCTTCACTTGTCCACGTTTGTTATTGCAAATGCCTATCTATGGACATGTTTGGTAAAGACTCGTGGAGGAATTATGGACCGACCGGTGCGTTTCATGGATGCTGCTGATTTCAGGAGCCGATTAAATCCACCAGCTCCTGAGACATACTTCGGGAACTGCGTGTTCCCGTTTGGTTGCTTTGGACTCAAAGCAAGTGTATTTTTGGGAGAATATGGATTTGTCAACGCTGTTGAAATTCTAAGCGACTCGGTTAAAAGTATTGATTCACTAAAGATTGAAGAAGTTTGTCAATTGTACATTGATGGGACAAAGAGTGTTAAACCGGGAACACAAGTTGGATCCATTGCGGGGTCGAATCGGTTTGGGTTATATGCGGCAGATTTTGGATGGGGGAAGCCAACTAACAGTGAGGTTGTGTCCATTGATCGGAATGAGGCGTTTTTAATGTCAGAAAGGAAAGTCGAGCCTGGAGGAGTGGAGATTGGATTATGTTTGAAGAAAGTTGAGATGGATATTTTTATTTCTCTATTCAAAAATGGTTTGGAGAACTAAACATTTATGTTCTTATTCCTAGGTTACTACTATATTCTGAATAAAATTGCATTTTTATACTTTACTATTATCATTGTAGTTAAGTAGCAATCATTTTGAGTTCGTCTCTGCCATTCTCTTATCATTCATAAAATTTATAGTGTTTTCGTGGTCCTCTTGATCAGAATAATTGTCTTTGTGTGTTTGATCGCGAAGTAGTCTTATTCGTTGTAGGAAAAATCGCGTTCAAGATTGTTAAGTAATCTTTATATGCTTGAATCTTGCAGTGTTGTTGGAGTTTGGTCATCTTCTTTGGATATTTTGGTTGTTTTTTCTTGTGCGTTTAATAAATTTGTGTTTTAATTATATTTTAGAGTCTGATATTATACTATCCGCTTAGAGTCTCTCTTTTTTGGGTTTAGACTCTAAGAAATATGTTTTTTCAACCGAATATATGTGTTGTTGTAGTGGTTGCATGATTTTGTATCAAGTTTAATATTATCAGTAAAAAAAAATGAATATGAAAACTATGCAAATGGTCTACTCAGACAACAGGTTTGGAAGATCAAAGCTGCTTTGAAAATAAAGAATTTCCTTTGGAAGGCTCTGGGCAATGCTGTTCCATCTGCAGTTAGTCGTAAAAATTGAGACTTAAAAGTGGGCAGTGATTGTGTAGCATGTGGTAAAATTCAGAAAATATTAACCAGATTTTTTTCACTTGCCAAAAAGCAAGACAAATGTGGGCTCTGTATAATTTGTCAGCCCGTGAATTTGCCTTTCACCCCTTCTCCATTTTTGAGAATATGGCTCATCTTTTTGGTGCTCTAGAAGATGAAAGAATTACATAAGCAATTAGAAGAGCATTTTCTTCTACTGCTTGGATCTTCTGGAAAAAAAAGAGCAAAGAGAGGACTGAAGGTCAAGTTTATTCATCCTTAGATTCTGTGAAGAAGGTGTTATCAGATGCTGAAGACTGATTCTTAGCGAACTAAGTTTCTCTGGAAATTAATGCACCTTCCAATTCTCCTAAAAAAGAATGGATTCATCTCAAACCCCCATGGTCCAAATGCAATATTGGGGTTTTTTGGTGTGTTATACTTTAGGAAAAGCATGAGGTTCATGGATTCTTAGAGATGAAAATGGCAAAGTGCTCCTTCATGCTCGAAGAGCTTTTCCATATGTTGTATCAAATCTTGATGTGGAAGTTACAATAACTCATTGGGCTGTACAGTTTTTTGTTTCATTTAAAAATCACGATATTGTCTTTAGCTTTGAAAACAACCTCCTTGTCCAAGCAATGAATAAACCGAAGAATCATCGATTTCTTTTTACGTTTTCAGTTGAGATCAATGCTAAACTTTTTCCTTTGTCTCTTGGATGTTCATCTCTTAACCTTGCTTTGGGAATATATATGATTACTTGCTGGTTAGTGTGATTAAAGATGGTAGATGGCATTCCCATGTTGCTAGTGGTTCTTCTCTTTGACTTCATAGCTTACTAAATACAGAGTAATCTTTCTATCCGACTTAAAGATCTTCTTTTGAACTTTTTGGAATGGTTTCTTTCTGTTTAAGCTTATCTATGTTGTATTAGGCTAATTCTTCTGTGTATACTTTTTGGCGGATTCAACCCTTATCTATTGTTTGAGTTTTTGATCAATTTGTGATACAACTCATTTTAAGATGAAAAACAAATTATGTACATGGTCTAAGACCAAGGAAGTAAATGTTTAAGCCACATATTATTAAAAGAGAATGGAGGCGACCTTTCCTGTCCTCAATGGTTAGGATATATAATTATTTTTCTTTAATATAACCAAATGATAATTTCTTACTTTTTATTTTAGATGTGTTTCAGTTTGCTCGTTCTTCGATCCATTTTTTGTTTTTATTCAAAACTTAGATCCATTTTAATATTGTTAGTTGACGCTTTCTTATAGTTAATTATATTCAAATTATTAGTGGGTTGTTTATTTTTTTAAATCACAGTTACCTGTTTCTTTTTTTTAGTATAATTGTAAATTAGATATTTTTTGTTTTCTAATGAAAAATATCTACTTTTGGTTTTTTATTTGAAAAGTAGATCTATTTGTTCATTCACTGATTTATTCATCATTCACACAAACAATTCATTATTCACATGATTCATTTATCATTCACAAAAATAATTAACCATTCACACGAACGATTCACCGTCATAATTCATTAATTATTTTACCTTTCACGAAACAAAAAGTACATAAATACAAAGACTTTTACAAATTACTCATTTAGCAAATTAGAAAAATTTTAGTCTTATTATCCAATTTTCTCTTCTTGTTTTGGTGACAAACGAGGTGAAAATTTCCTCCAATTTATTAGAACAAAATAAACAAGCTACAAACAAACTTGTCTTGGTCAAATATACTAATTAGCATCCTCTAAAACAAAAAAAAACTCTACTAGTAAAGGACAATCTCTAAACTCACGAAAACCTGAGTGTAATGAAAAAGCAAGATTAGCTAAACCATCAGCCATCCGATTAGCTTCTCTGGACACATGTGAAATATGGAATATCCAGTCCTTTCTTAAAAAGTCATAGCACAAATATACTAGGAAAGGAAGCACATGTGAATCTCCTACACCCTTAGTAAGGAAACCGAAAACCACTTATGAATCTATCTTTAACTCCAAATGCCTCAATCCAGCCTCCCATGCCATAAATCAACCATAATACACTCCCCACAATTCAGCTAGAGGAGCCGAGCACACACCTATATTCACTGCGAAACCCTTGCACCACCGCCCCATCTCATCATGCATAACTCCCTCGTCTATTACATGGCATGGATTCCCATGTGATGTCCTGTCTGTGTTTTCTTTAAACCGCAGTCGCGGTCCAACATTTAACTCATCTAGCTGTTGATACTTCCACATTTCCTTTGCGATATCGAGAATAAAGTGAGTCATATCCCAACAACGAGCTATCTCCCCAAAAACATTACATCACCTCTATTTCCAACTCCACCAAACGGTCATCAAAAAAATAGTTGACCAATGAACGCGATGAACCATTGTATTATCATTCAAATTCGAAAACAGCCCGAATAATAATGGTTCTTCAAAAAAACGATTATGGATTCTAATTGGGACTAGTATAGACCATATCCCTTCAATGGATGGACAGTCACGCAGAACGTGTATGATAGATTCATCATCCAATTGACAAATATTACAAACCGCCGAATGGCATTAGTGTCGTTTAAATCTTTCAACATTAGTCATGATGACTTGCTGAGATACAAGATACAAGAAACAACGCACCATTTCTGTTGCTACTACCTTCCATATACATGCATAAAACCTCTTCATACATTGTCGAGGCTTCATATTCCTAGTCAAGACTCGATAAGTTGTTCGCACTGTAAATTCACCATTTGAACATAAATCCCATGAGACCCAATCTTTTCCACCAGTTACTTTGTCAACGACAACCGCCGAAAGTTGCAGACGAGTGTGAGCATTCAAGTATGGCGCGATTATATCCCAAGAACAACCTTGACCATCTCTCCATAGTTCATTAAATTCACCCCATCTTCGCTACCGGTACATCATTCTCTGCCAATAACCTCAACGGCTCTGACCCTAGCCATTTATAACTCCAAAACCGCGTTTCATAACCACCTCCAACTATCCAATGTAAATTGGGTCTCATCGCCTTAGATAAACCAAGGATTACACTCTTCCATAGAGGAGACCGCCATGTTTTCAAGTCTAACTAGGAGAGATCATACAGATCCTTGACTTGGTATTTATGCCGAATCACTTTAGCCCAAAGACTATTACCATTATTCAACAATCGTCAACCTATTTTCGACAAGAGAGTAATGTTCATATCTCTTGATTTTCGTAGACCTAATCATCCTTCATATCTTGGTCTACATATACGATCCCATGAGATGAGATGTTGCTTCCTTTTCTCCAGCAAACTCCCCCATATGAAGTTTCGAGACAACTTATCCAACAACTCCAGGTTTGATACCGGTAAAGTGATCAAGATCATGGTGTGAACTGGGATAGAAGCCATAACCGCTTTCGTTACGGTAATCCTTCCATAAAAGCTTAATACTTTACCCTTCCAATCTAACAATATCTATGCCACTTTGTCAGAAAAGTCATCAAACATAGTTTTATTGATACGCTTATGTAACACAGAAAATCTAAGATATTTTCTCAAGTCTCTGGTCACTTGTATGCCACTTTATGCGCTAATCAACAACTCCAATTCCAGGCTAACATTATTTCAAAATAAAATCGTAGACTTGTCAAGGTTTACATTTTTCCTGACGCTACACAAAATGTGTTTGAAATAGTCCGTATAAATCTAATATGTTCCACAAAAGCTTCCGCAAATAATATTAAGTCTTTCACAAACCAAATATGAGAGAGCTTAGGTACTTGGCGTGAGAACCTAATCGATCTTCACTTCTTCTGTAAAGTCGATGTCACAATCATATAACATAGGCGTTCCAGGCATAGAGAAAATAAATACGGTGACAATGAGTCTCCTTGTCGTAATCCCCGAGAAGGCTTGAAAGATTATGTCTTTTCACCATTCCACTGTACATTTATATAAGGGTCTTTAACACAAATCATTATCCATTCAATCCATTTCGTAAGTAGCATGGCAGTCTCAAGTGTATCTTGTAAGAAATATCATCTTATCTGATCATAGGCATTCTCCAAATTGAGTTTTAACAACATCCCACCCTTTCTCTCATGCTTCATTCGCATAGAGTGAACCTCCTCTTATATTACCACAATATGATATGTTCTTAGATGACCCGGAATAAAAACCTTTGTAATAGTCTTAAACAAGACAATACATAAGCTAATAGGTTTGAACTAGGTGATCCTTTCTGGTTCCGCAATCTTTGGAATGAGCACCACTAATTTATCATTGAGACCAGGAAGCATTACACCCGATTCAAAGAAACTCAACACAAAATGTATATAACAAATGGTCCCACTAAATTCCAACAATCATGATAGAAGACTGGTTGGAACCCGTCTGGTCTTGGTGCCTTGAACTGGCCCATACTCTTAACTACGCGTTCAACCTCCTTCAAATCAAACGACTTATTCAAAGCATCCAAGTCTTCAACCATGAGACCTAAGAAACCTTCTTGAGGTAGCTGGACCATACTCGATTCCACGTCATGTAATGAATACAACGTACGATAATAAGAAACAACTAGCTTCTCAAGCTCAGTTTTTAAAAAAAAACAATATACCATCATCATTTTGAAGACAATGAATATTGTTCATCGTCCTCCTAACCACTGTGGAAGTATGAAAAGAGGAAGAGTTGTGATCTCCTAGATTGATCCATTTTTTACGAGATTTTTGATAGTTTATACCATATTGTTTCTTCCTTCTCCAAGGAAATATTTAAGTCAACAATCAACTCCAATTCCTTTTGTAACAAATCCGTTATAGAGTCTGTATCCATCAACTCTTGCACCCTCTTAATCTCCAACGTCAATTTATCTTTTCGTTTCATCACATCTATAAACACTTCTTTATTCCAACGACACAACACCGCTTGTAGATCTCGCAATGCACATGGCATGGACACTCGAGAGTTCCAATCGAAGCTACCAAATCCTTCAACCCTTCATGACTTAACTATGTTGTCTCTTAATCGAAACAGTTGCCTTCTTGGGTCTCTGGACGTGTCCGGTGATAGTTCAAGGAACAAAGGTTCATGGTCAGAGGCGAGAAACAGGAGATGCACCTCCGACCATTTCACTCTAGCTGCACCACAACATAACATATGATCTAATCGTTTGGCTGCAAAGTTCTCTGTGTATCTACCTCTCCTCCATGTGAATCTATTTCCTTGAAAACTCATATCAATGAGCAGTGACTCATTAATACAATCACCAAACTCAAGAGAGTCCTCTGATTTTCTTCCATAACCCCCCACCCCTACCGCGACCTTTCATCCACCCGAACATTTGCGTTAAAATCTCCTCCAACAATCGCGGGATCTTGTATCAAGTTGATTATCGCCTTTAAATTATCCCACAATCTGCTTCTCTGACTTACCATCAGATCCGCATAAACCACCATCAAGTGTAAAGTCTCCGACTCACGTTTAACACAAGCATGAATAAATTGATTAGAAGACTTTATAATCGTCACATCCCCTATCTCCGATTTCTACAACAACCACAAACCTCTACTTTGTCCCCCGCATCAACTTTTAACGAACTATCAAAACTAATGCTTCGACAAATACTACTTGCCCTATCACCCCCTGCATGGGTTGCAAAACTACCAATTCGGTTAACATCACCACCAGCAGTAAAAACTTTAGTGTCATACACATTCTCTTTATTTGCACATATCTCATTACCTGCCACTGTCATATTTGAGCTCGCTAACTGTTTTTTCAACTCACCAAAACGATTTGATGTTGATACAACTCCTATCACCTTACCGGTTTCAATAACCGCTAAATTCTTTCGCACTTCTCCAATCGCCTTATTGCGTACATGCATAATATTCTTCTCCTTTGGCTTAGTTCTTACTCCTTGCTACTTCTGGACCATATTGAACCCATCTTCACATACGCCTGATTCAATAGCTTGTTCTTGTGTCCTTTGAATTGACAAACTCGAAAAATTCTCTATTGTTTCTCGAGGACAAATATGTGCAACATGACCATATATATCACACCAGGGAAAAATATTCGAGAGCCCTTCGTAAGAAACAAAATAACGATCGTTGTTAATCATGACCGTACCTTTCAAGGGATTCTTTAGATTCATGTCCACACACACTCTAGCGAACCTAGCCTTCTCAAAGTGTAGAGTTGTTAAATCTGCCTTAACCGGTTTACCAAGTCCCTTAGCCAAGCCCATCAAAATTGCCATATGATAGAAATTTACCGGAATATTCATCAAAAGCATCCAAACTTGAGTTGTAACAATACCATCTTGTAATGGATCAAACTCTGGTGTCCAACCTTGCATCATAAGGTAGCTTCCAAACTTTTTCCATGGCCCGCCTATTAGACCTCTTAGGTAATCTTCCTCAGCCTCGAACCTAACGATGAAGAAATTCTTCGGTAGGTCTAACACATACATGACACTTTTAGGGTTCCATAACTCATATAACTTTCGTGTTAATGTTGCTAATTGAACCGCTCGTCCTAACACCTTAACAAGCATGCGCCCTTTCCAAAAGCCATTCACCAATTTCAAAACATCAGCTCCTATCGTGATAACGGTTTCACCCTCCACCAGGGGCGAATCCAGAACATTGTTTTAGTTGAGACACAAATATTAAATAAAAGATTAAAATAATATTTTAGTAAAACTAAAATATTCTTTTACAAATGTATTTAACGTTAACTCATAACTTGAAATCTATTCATCACGACTTCATTTATAACATTTTTAATCTTTCTCAATAAAAAGACTAAATAATCACTCAAAAATTAAACTTCAGTTTGATTCTATATAACTGTTTTCACTAGTTTCATCGCAAAAAAACATATATTAACAGTCGCAATGGCAAAAGATAAAATTAAAATTAATTTGAGAATCATGTATAAATTAAGTTATTTCATTTTTATGCTAAATGGGATTGTTAGGCCAGAAAACATATATTAAAATAATTGTGGATACACAATCAAATTTGATTGAAAAATTCTTCAAATAAAAAATAAAAAAACTATGAGTGCAAGTGCATCCCTTACCTTTGCCATAGCTTCGCCACTGCCTTCCACACCATTCGGAAAACTCAACGTCACTCGCTCCTCAACGAATGCATCGTTCATTACAGTCTCTGGAATTGTCATTCCCTTCCAGCAGTTCTCGAGACTCTCTGCGCCCATGAAACATTCTTGTCTAGTGGATCTCCTGCGGTCGAGCCTTCTCACCCGCTTCCATCATGGTTTTGTGACCATATTTTCGCTCTCTCCTTATTACATATTTCTTTTTTGTTTTCTTAGTTTAATCATTCTAATAAGTTTTTTATCTTAAAATAATAATAAAACAATTTACTAAATAATAACATCAAAATAACTAATTAAAAACTGATATTTTAATTTCTATTTAAAACTCAATTTTTTGTTTTGGGAAAAATATAAAGTTGAACAAAAACATATTTACAATTAAAATTATATCACTAGTTAACCGAACCATCGCGGTCACTGAATGATGTGGAAAACCGAGTTGGAGGAGTTTATTCCAAACTGTTCTTCGTGAACAACATCTTGACCATTAAGCTCTCCCTTTTAATATTACAAAAAATATCTATACTATTATCGTAATCTAAATTGATAACGAATCATCTGAATAAATGCATACATTTAAGCAAATATTCACATGCCAAAAGCTGGCTTTTAACTGGAGTTATATTCATATATTACCGAAAAATAAATTTTAGAGAATCAAAACATGATCTTGCGTAAGATTATAGGAAGTAGACAAGTTTTAATTATTTATTGAGTAATTCTTTGATATACCACTAAAATATGTTTAAATTCTAAAATATCACATTCTCAAAAGTCCCAGAGATATCATTAAATTATTTTTTTCCGAAAATACCACAAATAAAAAAGTAATTTTTAAGGTTTAAAATTTAAAATTTAAATTTTTGGCTTTGGGTTCACTAAATATAGTTTAAGATTTAGTTTTGAAGGAGTAGATATTGGTTTTGGGGGTTCGGTTTAAATTTGAAGTTTTAGAACTATCTCAAATTTGTGCTGTTATGGAACAAAGCAAATTTCTTGGTACATTTTAATTTTTTTTATTTTTGGAACAAATTAAGAGTATGTTATTTTTGAATATATTTAATTTTTGTGGTATTTTTGAAAATCACTATTATTTTTCTACTTTAACTTTTTAAAATATTTATAAAAAAATGTTTTTATATTTTGTTTAAAATATTAATAAGTTGAACCAAATAAAATCTAATAAATATATGATGAGGTGAATGTTATCTCTATATTGTTGACCTTATCTTAAATTAAAAGAAAAGGGAAAATAAAGATCATGAGAATATTTAGGAGTTATCTAAGTATTTCTATATTTTAGAAGTTATCTAAAATATATTCTTGTTGTATTAGGATTAGGAAATCATGATCTTATAAAATAGAGGCATCAATGTGTGATGTTTTCTATGGCCTTGATTGGTAGAGCATAAAGGAGAGCATTATGCTCTATGCTTATCCAATCATGTTTATTTAATAAAACATTTAGATGAGCATTTAGTATATGCTTATGCTCCTAAATCCTCCTCACCTATATGCTTTCGGGAGGAGCTTTTCCCGAGCATAGAGCATTAAAAAATTGTAAAATTAACAAAATCTAATTATGAAATAATTTTATCTGTTAAATAACCTCAAAAATATATTTATATTCATTATAAATTACTACTATAAATTATTTTGTTTTATTATATTTTAAAATTATAAAATAATTATTTAAATATCATAATAAACCATAT
>OVBE01016126.1:0-11092 GCA_900406425.1 Iberis pinnata | reverse complement strand
TACAACGATATGATAGTGTAATTAGGAATTGACCCGTAGAAAAATCCTACTATCAATACCTATACGAACGGATGTCATGATATTTTTGCAAACCGTAAAGACTAGTCGTAGAATTTTAACGAAACCTCAGAATGATATGACACGAGAGACAGAAGGTTTGAGACAATACGAGGCATATTTTTCAGCTCCCTAGTTGGCGAGCTGATTGTGCATTTAGTGTGTGCATTGCAGAGTCCGAAAAAAGGGTCAGAAGTTTAGCAATGTTCGAAGATGATGTCATGGATGGATGAGGCTAACACTTTATCACAAGATATCCACTTGATTTAGCTTCCATATGAAAGCAGTTTCAAGTCAATCCGTTGCCGCAAGCAAGAGTTACGACAATTTTACCGAAGACTGGTCATTCAGCTTACCAATTGTTTGTGATGCCCAGCTCGCTGATTGGTGAGCTGAATGTATGCATTGAGCATATATAATTAAGCATGTATGTGTGTCATAAATGTGTATACCGTGCATACGTAAACGTGTGGTCCATAGAAGGGAAGATTTGGGACCGCAGTGTTTATTCGGGGATTGTGATTGCTCCTGGTTGTTCTAGAACGTATTTGTCGAGATATTTTGTATTTCTTGGAAATTGATGTCGAGTATGATAGTTTTGACCCCAACACTGGATGTAAGCAGCTTATCTTGCCTCGTTAGTGATAGGAAAAACCCGGTGGGAAAAAACCTTCTCAACTAAGGACAAAAGAGTGTAGAGACAATCACTTAGCGGTTCAGTGATTGTTGTACGATTCTTCCGAAACATATCCTTTGAGATCTTTCGGAAGTATCACGGCTTGGTTAGTTTGCTCTGGATGATACAACTAGTGCGATTTAACGTTTGGATTGTGTGATTTAACATATCGATGACGGTTTTTAAACATCGATTTTTTGTGACCGGTTTTGACCCCAACAATCTGTTGACCAGGGGACAAATTGGTTGAGCGCAGCAATGCGGCCGGTGAAGTGTTGGACCTCTTTGGGAGTTTTTGGTGAAGGGAAGTCGATGAGGGCTGTTATTTTCTTTGCATTCGCGTTGATACCACGCTTGGTGACCACGAAACCTAGAAATTCGCCAGAGGTGACCCCGAATGTGCATTTTGACGGGTTGAGCTTCATGTTGTACTTGTTCAATATGCCAAAGCAATCCTCTAGATGTTGGATGTGATCTTCGGCGAACAGGGACTTAACCAGCATGTCGTCTATATAAAACTCCATTGTTTGGCCGAGGTGTGTTGCGAACATACGGTTTAATAACCGTTGATAGGTGGCTCCCGCGATTTTGAGCCCAAAGGGTATGCTTTTGTAGCATTACATGTCGTGGTCTATGATGAATGATGTTTTTCCCTATCATCGTGGTGCATCATTATCTGGTTGTATCCCGAGAAGGGGTCCGTTTCTAGAAGTTACTTCCACAAGTCGGTCGATGTGTGGCATGGGGAAACAGTTCTTTGGGCAGGCTTTGTTGAGGTCGGTAAAGTCGATGCATACGCGCCACTTACCATTTTTCTTCTTGGCAACCATGGGATTTTCTAACCACTTGGGATATTTGACCTTGGTGGCCGAGTCAGCCTTTATAAATTGGTCTATTTCGTTGTTTACCGCTTGTCACCTTTCGGAACCTAGCTTCCTTTGCTTCTGTTCATGACAGGTGACTCCGTGGTCTATGCCCTTTATGTCGTCCATTGACCATGCAAATGTGGTGACGTTGTGATTGAGGAAGGTGATGAGTTTCTCTCTTAGACCGTGGTCGAGGTTGATCCTGATGCCGAATGTTCGACTTGGTTGTTCTTCGTCAATACCGCTATGGTCGATAGGTTCACATCTAGGGGGACTCGTAATGATGGTGTGTGATGTTGTTTGTTTGGTGCCCCCTAGGCATTATAGTTTTTATAAGATGGTTTTAGCCCGCTGTTTATGCACAGTGAGAAAGCATGTTCGAACTACCCTTTGATTTCTGCGGATAACGTAGGTTCTGGTGGCGCTCGGGAATTTGATGCACTGATGGTAGGTCAAGACTACGGCCTTCTTGTCATATAACAAAGATATTCCCATTATCATGTTATAGGGCGGGTGCTTGTCGATTACCATAAATTTAGTGAACCTTGTTAATGAGCCCCCCTGGACTGCGAGTCGGATCGTCCCAATTGTGTTGATCGTATCCCCGCTGAAGATAGTGAGCGGATGACTCGCAGTTTTAATGTAATCGTCGCTGATATCCATTTTCGCCAGGGTTTCCTTAAAGATAATATCCAATGAGCTTCCGGTGTAGATGAGGATCCTGGAGACCTTGGTGTTTGCAATGACGAGTTCAATGACTAGGAAGTCATTATGCAGGGTACTTAGTCTGTTCGTATCACTGTCGGTGAATCGTAGGAATTTGGTTGAGCTTGCCCTAAGGACTATTTCTGGCATGAACTTTTTCGTGACCGAGGCTCGGCAGCTCGACTCCTTAATTGACCTAACGGAATCTCTGCACTGGGTTAGTCCTCCCATTATGACATTGATCCTTCTTCTAGGATTTGGTTGGATCTCGTCGTGAATACCGTCGTCCTCACTATCGGATTTGTCCCATTGGTTTGTCCCTATGGTAGAGCCATGTCATCAGCTACGAGTTGTGTGTGAACGTTTTTCGTATGGTTAACTGATATCACTCGGTTTTAATGTCTTTTAGTGGGTATTTATACCTACTATTTAGCGTTATCCGAGTGTTTTCCTTGTGTTTTTAGCATTTTTTCAGGATTTTTTGTGTTTGGGACGTTCTGGAGAAAAATGACGATTTTGGAAGAATTCAAGTTCAAATGGACTAAATGGACATGGAAGGATTGACTTGGAATGAAGAATGATCGATCCAGACTTGGGACAAGAAGAGATCGATCGATCCAAAGCACCTGAAGAATTACAAAAATTCAGATCGATCGATCCATCACGGATCATGGATTGATCGATCCCTCATGTCGAACTGAGGGAAAAGCAAGCTAAAAGAAGCATTTGACCTCAAGATCTATCATTAGTTTTTACTTAATTAGATTTTATTTTCTTTTATTTTGAGACTATAAAAGTCTTTTTGGCTTATTATTAGAACAAGTCTTTAATAAGTTTTTAAGAGAGTTTTCCAGCGAGAGATCTACATCTGTATTTGAGAGGATTTCTGAACTCTGACTTCTTTATATAAAATTTGGCTTTTAAATTCTACAATGTTTACTCAATCTATGATTTTTGTTCTTTCAATCATGTTTGAGTAGTCTCTTTGTTAGGTTTTAGGTTTTCCAAGGGGAAATTAAATTAATTGTTAGGGTTTAATTGAATGTATTGAAATTTGTTAGGTTCTCAGTCTAGATTTATTCTTAGTGCATGAATTAGAGTAGCTAACTAGTTCATTGATCATAGAATTATAAACTCAAAGGGATTTGGTTTAGAAGTATGATCTAATCTAGATGAATAAGTGTATTTGCTTGGCGGAGTATTATCTTAGGGGCTTATGAACATATCAAATATGAATTGAAATGCATGACCGAATTATCTAAATATGTCGGGAGTTTATCTTTAGTAATTCGAGAATAGGGATCTATTACTTCGGGAGGAGATTAGTCTATTGTTGTCTTTCGAGTTGGGAATTATTTTCAGTGATCAATCTTGCATGTTAACCTTGACCTTTAACCTGAATACCTGCGAAATTCTCTATTGCCTAGCATTTCGTAATTGTTTTACAACCGTTTTTACTTTATCGTTATTTTCATTTCTCGATTACAATCGTTATTTTAATTTTTTTCTTAGCTTAACTCGATTTAAAACTGAGAGTCGTGCTTTCTTGGTCTCTGTGGATTTGATTCCTCATATACTATTGTGTTTGTTGTGCACTTGTAGTTAATATATTTGGGTTAAAACCTGAGTGTATCAAGCTTTTGGTGTCATTGCCGGGGACCAATAGTGCCTCTTAAGTTTTCTTTAGAGTTTAGACTAGGAATTTTTCTTTTTACTGTACTAATCGCGTTTCTTTATTCTTGATTTGCCTTTTTACAGGTTGATGATCCAACGATCTAACAAATCAAATGAATTACTCGGCCCTAGTAACAAGGACCTCTTGGATTTAGAACGCTCGATCCGGAAGGCGAGAAGGATCTCTCAGTCCTCTAACACGATGGGGGATAATCTTATTCTTAATCCATTCTTTCTCGAAGATCTGAACGACCCCCCTCTAGCTCTTCAGACTCCGTTTGAAGAAACATGGTTAAACAACAACCCACCTCCCCCTCCTGAGATAAACAATGCAATTATCAACCCGATAGGAGGAGGAGTAATAGGAAATAAAGTGCCACATGGAGTTCAAAGAGGTGGTAATGGTAATCAGATGGAACCTAATGTCATTTTACTGAATGACCCACCAGAACAGGTTTTTAATCACCCACCTCAACAAGACAGGGTTCTAGTTGGAGACTTCAACAACCCTGAAGCTTTTCTTGCTAATAGGAATGCCCTTCATCCTCGTCAACCTCGGAGATATGATTCTAATTTCCCGTTCCGTGGATATATGCAGCACTGTTCAGCTTGATGGAGTCCCTACTGACTTTATGCATTGCAAACTATTTAATCACTCACTAGCGGACAGAGCTCTAAGGTGGCTAAAATCTTTACCACCTAACTCCACAGAAATTGGGATGATTGTAAACCCAAGTTCTTGAGTCAGTTTTACACTTCTACTAGGACTAATAATCTGAGAAACCAGATTTCTCAGTTTCAGCAAGGTCCTCCATAATCTTTCTATGAAGCATGGGATAGATTTAAGGAGTACCTCCGGGATTATCCTCACCATGGATTTTCCAAGCTGAACCTTCTAAACACCTTTTACAGAGGTTTGAACAGCAGTATCGTCTTTCTCTAGATATAGCTAGTAATGGAGATTTTATGACCAAGCCAGTGTATGAATCATATCAGCTTATAGGCAACTTAGTTGCGAGTAGCAACAACCATTGTCCAAATTCAGATAGGAAAGGAGGATCATCTGACTCAGGATCCTCAGAACTGGCTGAAGTAAAAATGCTTCTTACTCAACTTCTCAACACTTAGAATCAGAAACAATTGATTTTGTCTGAAGATGTAGAGAAGACTGAAGTATATTGTTTTGCTCTTCAAGCGCCTCAAGTTTTAGAAGAAGAGTGAGCTACATCAACAGCCAAGGTCAAAGAGTGTTTAATCAATGATACAATCAAGGTTTCAGCAAAGTTTTTGTCCAAAAGGCTTTTGTGCAAAACCCTGGAGGAACTGGTTTTCAAGGAAACCGGAGTATGAGCTTCGTTCCACGTTTTAGCTCTTTTATAATCATAGAGACTCATCCACGGCTTAGTGAGTTTACCGTATTAAGCTTCAATAGCCAATCTGTGTTGCCTGGAATTTGCAAGCTCTGTCTTTAACCTCTGAACACGTGGATCGTTCTTCATCGCAAAACGTTTCTGTAGTTGAGTCTGGAGACTGTGAGCATCATCGCAGTGAGCAATCAATGAACACAGATTTTCATCAATAATGAGTTTCATCCATGACACAACAAGAGCGTTGTTGGCACACCAATCTTCGTAATCTTCAAAGGCTTATGATGGTTGTGTAATCGTTCCATCGGCGAAACCAAATTTCTTTCTCGCCTTCAAAGCTAATCACATACTCGAAGAGCACTCGTCATAGTTGGATCCGCGAAGCAAGGGACAAGATATAAAAGTTTTCGGATTGTCTCCGGCACTCAAATCATATGGAGAAATAGTCTGTCTTGATTCAACACGAGGAGGAGGATTTTCTGTTGCCATTTGGTATCGGCAGAGAGAAGAATCCAAGATCGTTTGAAAGCTGTAACCTAGTATAAGGTGGAAGGCTCTGATACCATGTCAAGATTCAAGAAACCTACTTTGGTACCAACAGTTACTTGTTTATTAAGATCGATGATGTGTCTCTTATACAAAAGTTTTTAAGTAAACCTACAAACCGAAAATGCAAAGTATGAGCTTCATAGCCCAATATATCCCATGTCACGTTCTTGATTGTCTCTTTTTGAATTAAACACTAAACTTAACCAGTATCAAAATGAAAATTTTTACACTTTAAATCTTGTTAATTAAAACTCAAAATCATAGTTTTAAAAATATATTGTGAATATACTCGGCCATGATTTATTTAAGTCTAGATAATATATAAACTACTAAAAGTTTATCATATAGATTAAGATAGTGATGAGGTTTTAGTATTGTGTTGTGTGTTTTTATGAAGGTGAATGGGTTCCTTCCTCTGTACACCTCATATAATCACAGTCAAAACTGGCGAGGTAATAAATTAATCTCATTGCCGATCAGACCTTTGTGTTTGGATATGGTAGGTTTTTTTTATTATACTAAGTTTTGGATTATGTGTTTGTTTTGTAATAAAGGATGTAACAATGAAGATAATATCGTTTTCACAACAAGGACCTCGTGCGATTTGTGTTTTATCAGCAAATGGTGTTATTTCAAGCGTTACACTGTCTCAGCCTGATTCTTCAGGTGGCACATTGACATATGAAGTAAGTAATTGTGAGTCTCATATCGATCAATATTTTTCTTGTTGTTGGTGATTTAAGATAAATCTTGTGTTCAGGGTCGGTTTGAGATATTATCATTATCCGGCTCATTTATGCCGAATGACTCAGGAGGAACTCCAAGTAGAACCGGTGGAATGAGTGTTTCACTAGCAAGTCCGGACGGACGTGTAGTAGGCGGTGGCCTTGCCGGTTTACTAGTAACCGCGAGTCCAGTTCAGGTTTTTGTTTCTTATTAACCCTTTTCGAGTCCAAGAAGCCGCAATTTTCTAAAAACAAGAATTTTTTTTGTATATTTGATGTAACAGGTTGTTGTTGGAAGTTTCTTAGCCAGGATGGACCAGCAACCGAAAAAGAATGAGCACGGTTTCGTACTGTCCGATCTCCTGTATCTATTGCAGCTAATCATGGGACAATTCTATCGGTTCCAATCAACATTAATACATAGCAGACTTCTGATCCAAGTGTTGGAAGTTGGAACTCAATATTGTGACAGTTATTTTTGTCATTTTTTCGGTGAGTTTTCCGGCAAAATCGTTTCCCATAATCTCCAGATTATGATTGCATTGGATAGGTTATAGTTTGGACTATAACTTTGAATATTCAAATGCTAAATTGGAGTTAAAATGAATGAGAAATGTGAGGTCAAAGTGTGTAAGTTGATTGAACACACAAAAAATCAACATATGACCAAATTCCCACATTGCTTGGAAAAACGATTTTCAAGTGGTAAACCAAAAGATCACCCGATTTGCTCAATCTTGTAAATAAACTACAAGCCTCACAAGACTAGTGAGGTTTGAACATAGAGACAAGCGATATATTTGCATGTAAATTAGTAGCATGAACCGTGTCTTTTTTGTAATAGATGAACTGATTATGGTGGCTCAATAACTAGTTCAATCACTCTCTCTTAATCTACAACATCTATAGTTCATTGTGTATTGGACTTTCTTAGCTTGTTTCAGGCGGCACAAGGTCATAAAGGATGAATTTGAGTGCTAAAAACCTAAATTCTAAGGATTAAGAGTTCCCAAAACGGTTTCGAAAGTATCAACCACATTCATGAACATAGTAAACCATGGATACTACCTCCCACTTGAGTCTAAATTCAATTTCAAATGTATCATACACAACCTAGCTTAACCCATATATATATTTTACCTTAAATAGATTCTTTCACATATTAGTATTCTTTTGAATATAAGATAGTGGACAATGAAATTTCAAAACTTAAATCATTTGTCTAATGAAGGGAAAATTACAAGAAAGTGTTAAAAACTTTGCTTCAATCTTATATATCTCCCAATGCCGTATGGATCAACCTTAAGCCAAAAAATAAACATATAATTAATTTAGAATTTAGCTTCTTAATAAATAATATGGAGACATGAATTAATAACGATTGTACCAATAAGAAGTGATTAAAATGGTGAGACCGATATGAGCAATCTTGTAAAATCGTTTCTTTTGCTCCCATTTATTGGTATTGTATATCTCTGTTACGTCTGCCAAATGCTCCTTTTTCACGTATCTTAAACCGGAAATCAAACATACAAGACACATTATAGAGTTTGGTAAACCAAATAAGATGTAATTTTTTAACTTACAGTTTAATGTTGTAGAAAAGGTGTGGGAGAGATAAAATAGTCATGAACCAATGAGCGGTTAAGATATAGTAAAAACAAAGAAGACCTTGCAAACCAAATTCAGGTAGAATCATCCGGTTTATTCTGGTAGATGAATCGTATGGGTTTATGCGATCAATTTCTAGCTCCGCTAAACATGTCCACTGCATCAAAACATTACTTTTTGTTTTATACAATAAAATAGCTTAGAAATTTGTATAATCACCTGGTAAATAATGATGATGAGAAGGGTAACGAGGAATAAGAAGGAGATAATCCAATCAAGTAGTTCGGTCATCATCTTCCGCCGTTTGTAGTTGTGCTCTCAAATTTACAGGGAATATATAACAATTTATTTTGTAAAAACTATTAAAATCCCACTGGATCTGGTTGGATATAGTATATTTCAATTTTTTTCTTTCAATTGATATAGGTTGACAAAGAAAAAAAAAANAAAAAAAAAAAAAAAAAAAAAAAAAAAGGATTTTAGCTTTAGTTTCATTTATGTGCAACCAATAACCAATGATCGTGCCTACTACGTAGTTGAGGTATAAATTTTTTAGGTATTTTTGCTAAAAATAGATTTACTCTAAATATACCACATATCTTTAAATTAAAATATTACATCTTTTCAAAGATAACACAAAAATGTTGTATGCTAAAAATACCATAAAATTTGAAATATTTTTAAAACTTCAAATTTAACCCTAAAACCTCAAAACCAAATTCTACTCCTTCCAAACTAAACTTTAAACTCTATTAAGTGAACCAAATAAAAATTTCAAATTATAAACCCTTAAAATTTATTTTTTATGTTTATGGTATTTTCGATCATTTAAGAATGTGTGATATTTTTGGAACTTGCGGAAGTATGTAATAGTTTTGGAATTTAATTTTTTTAATAGACTAATGTGAATTGGAAAATTAGTTTAGTTTTATTTGTTCGGTCAATATCTTTTTACGTAGTTCAATTTATCAAAGTAAATAAATAACCAAAACAATGTGAATCCTACTAAATTCAATTAATAAATGCGAATTTATTTTTCCTTAGTAATTCCATATTCAAGTGGTTTTATACATTTATTAGCTTAGGCGGTGGCCCTACATGAACTGAGTCAACGGACCATGGCTTTTTTAAAAAGGATTATCCTCTATCGAAAAGCATATTCTTTTTTCTCAGAATAAGTGGATTTTTTATACGTCCATAAAAATATACAAATAAGAAAAATGTGAACATCACTATCCTTCCAAATTTTAAACACCTAAATTTTTCTTTTGAGTTCTTTTTTTTTGTTTTAATGTTAAGATTTATAAATACCGAAATGTACAGAAAGAGTTAAAGAAAGAGCTTACATATCTTACCTAAATTATAGAAGCAATGGAGCCATAACAAAAATATATCATAGGCCCTATGAGAAATACAACCAAAATACAATTCAAGGAGAGATGAATCTGAAAATGCCATAGACAGATAGGAGAGTAGCCTGTTTCGCATAAGCCTATCGATTTTACGTCTAAGCTGTGCCGGAGTAGAAGTAATGTTTGTGAAAATCCGAGAATTTCTTTCTCGCCAAAGTGAGTAGATGCATACTTAAAGGAGAAGCCTGAGAAGAACTAGCAGCTTTGGATCTCTAGAACCCCACCCTTGCAACTGGCCAAGTAAGGAGTTGAGATTTGATGAAGCTTGAATAAATATTCTTTGAGCAAGAGGAGACCAGACGGAATGTGAGAATGAACAAGCCATGAATAGATGAGAGTGAGACTCACTAGCGCAGTTGCACAGGGGGAAAAGTAGAGGCACCTCCATGCCCCCATCCCCTTAGCCTATCCCTTGTATTTAGCCTTCCACGGATTGAGAGCCAAAGGATAAAGGAGAACCTCGGTACTGCCTCTTTGTTTCAAACACACTTCCACCACGACATTGTCGGGGAAGCATTCCTAATTCTACTCCAAGTGACTTTGGTGGAGAACACCGTTGATAGAGAATCGTTAAGTCCCTTCCATAGAAACTCATCTTCTCCACGAATATGACAATGTGGCTGAATAGTAGATAGATGGATCAGTAGCTCCTCAATCCTATCGGACCTTGCACTTGGGAGGTTCCATTGAGAATGAATGGTAGCCTCGCAAACCATTGCATCTAAAGGAATACCAAGCAGTGTTGGTCCAGCTTGTCCAATGAAGTCTAGAAGTGGTCCGAAATCAGTCCAATAATCATACCAAAAAGAATCTCTTTCACATTCATGATTCTGCACCTCAAGTGGTTTTGAAGAGAGTCTCGTGTTCGAAGCATGTTCCGGACTGTCCAGGAGAAACGAGGACAATCACGAGATAACCAGAAACATTTTCTCTGAAACACATTTGATCGTAGCCAAGCGACCCATAAAGAACCTGAATTTTTCTTTTGAGTTATATATCTCTTTGTTCTAATTACCTAAACTTGTAATGTTCTTTAATCTTTCCCTATACTATTCGACATTTTCAATTACCTCCTATACGATTAAGTAAAAATAATTGTGATTAAATAACTAAACTCTGTTTCAAAACTTGTGTTTGCTTTATAAAATAAACCGAAACAAAACTATTTTTTTAAGAAAACCCAATTTCATTCTACTTAAACTAAACAAATAAAAAGAAAAAGACAAATATCGAGACTGGAGTTAAAACTTAATTTCTAAAAAATTGATCTATGTAAAATTGATTTCTGTAAACTACTTAATGACAATAATATTAGAGTCTTCTAATGCACTTATAAAACCCTCAAATAAAGAAAATTAATTAAACCATTTCAATAAGAGTAATTTTCATGAAGGTGTATTTTGTGAGAAGTATTTACACTTTAAGTGATTTTGTGCTTTTGGTGTACTTT
>OVBE01016125.1:0-11093 GCA_900406425.1 Iberis pinnata | reverse complement strand
GTTCTGAGACAAATCTTTATTACAAACTTGGCGCCTTAAGTGTCTTCACATTCATCATCTTTTTGTTCATTAAGGATGACAATCTAATTAAATGGTATTTTACATCTTCATGTCGTATGTATATGCATTCTTAAAGAAGTTTAGGTAAGTAAATCAAAGTCTTATACAATAAATGTTTTATTCAATAACAAAGTAACTATAAGAAGTAAAAGTACAAAGTCCGTAAAGAACTTTCAGACTTTGTACTTATACAATTTATGTATATGAGCTTGTCGTATTTTATTTTATTTTTAAAATAACTAAATAAAACTATAGTCTGAAAAAAGTCGGTCCTCTCTCCATTTTGATTGCTCGTTGTAGATAACTAATGACATGTTCGTCGTTTGACAATAAAAAAATAGAGTGAATAATTTGAATTATGTTCAATAGTTTTTATGAATTATTTTCTATAATAAATTATATAAAGTTCTAAATTTCGAAATCAATAAAAATAGTTAATAATTTTGAGCATACATAAAAATACTAGTGTGTAAACATTTATTTTGTTGTTACATAGTTATAAATATGACATATTATTATTTTAGAAAATATTTTTTATATTAAAAGTAACAATCACAACGTTTACAGTTTTGGTTACCAATCTGACTTTTAGTATCATTTATATAAAAAAAACCACAGTCATTGCAGCCAAAATCTCTGCATCCAAAAGTTAGCAGTAAAAGCCAACAGTCGTTACCAATAAGGAGATAAAGTTTACCAAAAGCTAGCCACTGAATGTTTAAAAAAAAAATTGGCTTTTATGACTTTTACAACAAAAATATGAAAAATTTGATTGGTAAAAATATGGCTTCAAAAATTTGTAAACATTCTTCAAACCAAAAAAGTCACATACTAATCACCCCCATAATCTTTTAAGTGAGACATGTCTCACGTCTTTGTTTATAGATTATAATTGTAAGGATAAAGAGAATTGCTAATTTAAAACTCTCACATTGGGTTACAGTTGTTAAATAGATCATTCATTATTTTTAAAAAAAAGTAATTTTATAATATACCACCAAAAATAAGTTTATCTTCCAAAAATATTACATATTTTTCAAAAATACAATTAAAATGTTTTCATTCTAAATGTACCAAAAACATAAATATTTTAGTTTAGATCTAAAATTTAATTTTTTTTTTGTTTAAATGTACAAATTAGAGTGTAGCTTTAGTTTTGGGGATTAAGATGTTAGTGTTAAATTTTGCGTATAAGGCTTATATTTATAGTTTTTAAACTATTTTAAATTAATTTGTAGTAATCTTGAAACAAAAATACTTTTATGGTATTTTTAGAGCAACTGGGATTTGGGAGTATGTGGTATTTTTTGGAACACAAACTAAAAAAATTGTATTTTTGAGAATCCACTTTAAGTTTCCTACAAAATACTACAAAAATAGTTTATGTTCCAAAAATTCTATTAAAATTTTTTCGACAAAATAAATATTAATTTGATAATTTTTTAAGTTATTAGTTTTTAATTAAAAAACTAATAACTTTTTATTTTATAAAAGTTTATGTTAATTATTAAATCTCGTTTCTTCAGTTTCCGAATTAATCTAGAGAGCTATTAGGTCAATGATTCAAAGATTAAAAAAAATGATTCAAAGATAGTTTTGTTTTTGTAAATTTATTACCAAAAATTCATGAGCAAGAATTGTAGTTATTATTTATTTATTTTTTAAAAAGAACTTGTGCTATACTTTGAATATAAAATTATCACGTGAAAAAATATCATAAAACTCTTTTAGTTTAAACAAGTGGTTGTGGTCTAATGGTTAAAGGAGTCGCTTTGTTGGTCCAAGCTAGAAATTGATTCCCTTGATTGTCATTTTATTCGAGATGAAATAATAAGAGGCACCATTGTCACTACTCATGTCTCCACATCTTCTCAACTTGCCGATATCATGACCAAAGTACTTGGTTGAAGAGAGTTCAAAGCGTTATTAATCAAGTTAGATGTTTGTGATTTACACACGACACCTTTGAGGGAGGAAAGGGGAGGGGATGGGGGTATTGGGCCGGATGGATTTTGATACTTGTTAAATTGTATTATGTGAACTCATGCGAGTATTGTCATATTATATAAGCCAAATCGTACAGCTCTGAGGTATTCGTACGTCTGAAATGTAACAAGGACTGAGTTATCTTTAAGTCCGTAACTTGTTACAATCTTTAACAAAAAAAAAAGATTTACATAATCAACAAATCTGGGAGTTTGATGTTTTTTACAATGTTAGATCTCTGTTTCTCTTTGTTTCCTTAGTTCTTTAGTTCTTTGAGGATGACGATCTAATCAAAGTCTTTTACAAAGGTTTAGTAGATAGAAAAACATACATGTTTTATTTCTTTATCAAGAACAAAGACTACAAAAAGTAAAAACAGAGTCTCATACTTCAAAACAAGCTTCACGTAAGATTCATGCATGATCGAGTGCAAAATGTTTGACCGTTCCGTTCCAAGACTACTTTGTGTTGACAACGTTCGTTACACTGAAAGCACAATGGACGAGTCAAAGTATTGTTGCGATGAATAGTAACAAACCTCCTACGAATATATAAGGTCTGACTAGGTTTCATATACGGGTCTGTCCCAAGCAAACAATCAACATGAAGAGTGGTGCAACAGTATTTATCGCATGCATAGAATCCACCTTTTTCTGAATATACTATTTTCTTCTCGCATGCTTCACACCAATATGAACTTTCATCGCTTGCCACCTCCACTTCTTTCTTAAATGTGAGAAAATGCTTATCATGTTTATACTTTGCCTTGAATGGTAAAGTAGCACACCTAAAGCATATTACATAATTGCATTCGATGCAATTTAATTTCCTACGTCCTCGATATTCGCTCGTTTCACAGATCTGACATATTGTTGTATATTCTTCTGTTGGACTTAGAGATAGGAATAAAGGATGCTCGTGACCTTGATATTCAAAAGGTTCAGAAATCGAAGCACACCGTAAATCTAGTCTAAACTTGTTATATTTTGTAATATTCTCATAGACGAAACCACAACTGATACGTCCACAAGCATCACATCTGAACTGACCTTTCTCCACCGAATGAAAAGGTCCAGATGTATATTCACTAGTAACGACCTTTAGCATAAGCGAGTGAGCATGCAATGGATTATGTTTTTTGAGGGGTGCATTTGCACATGTTTCATGTAAAATGTAGTCACAATGACTCATACATGAATAATAAGTGCCTTGGTAGATTGGAAGGACGCACGCTTGACAATACTTGTTTTCATCATACATTTTACCCATCTTCAAGAGTAGTAGATTATGACCATGAGAAAAGTGAAGTATTATTCCATCAGCTATTATCTGAAATGGATCAACAATTATCTCAGGTTCTTCAGGTACTCCTTCGAGTTCTTCTCCATCCCACAAATCACTCCGCAAAGCACATCTTGTATGAACAAAATAACCACCAACACAAGTGTTGCACGAGTAAGCGCCATAATTGTTGTCAATCTTTTTGCGACAAACTCCACAAGACCAATTACCGGATGGAAGAGAATAGGTAAAAGAGATGCGATGTTGGTGACGAGATATCCTTATGACGTAAGGAAAATAGATACAATCTTGGTGAGCTACAAAGTCACATCGATGACATACATAGGTGGGGATCAACTCTTTAATGATACCACAAACATTGCAGAGTAAAGAAGCTTGTCTAGGGAAAAAAGTAAGAGAGTGGGGATGCCTTTTTAAGTGGTTTATCACAATGGGTATTGCCTTCATTATACAACATGGATGCATATGTATTTCCAAGGTAGAACAATAGTAAACCATCGCACACGCCCACGTATTACAAATGATGCATTCATAATTAATGAACCTAATATTGTAAAGCTTAAAAGAAAGAAAAGGATAAGAAGGGTGTTTAATAAAAAGTGGAGACTCCACACATTCTTTATGGAAAATATCATCACATTCCACACACTTGTAATAGTCAGTGTTAATTACTTGTGTCAGGCATGCGAGGCATTCCTGATCATCGTTAACATTTTTATCGTTGCACGAAAAGAATGGAAGTAAAGTGTGCTTACAGATATCTTCATGGGTAATGGTACTTTTGATCATTTGATTGTTTGATTCAACCAAGTGTGGGGAAATCGTGAACGGGTAAGCATCTAGATTATCGTCACTAGAATAGCCTTCCTCTCCTGGTTTTAGCTTTGCAGCTTTCTGACGTAAAGTAGGACAGAAGAAACGAGGTTGTTGATGAAGAGAGATCTTGTTATCACTGGAAGAAGAAGAGGAAGAAGAAGAAGAAGGAGATGATAAAGTAAATATGTAAAATGGGTTTCCATCGATTTCTTTCTCAAGAAATACACCAACTGAATTCATTACGAAAGAGATTTAGGCAAGTATAGTGTTGGCTGTTCTCTCTCTTTTCACCTTGCATTTATACACCTTTAAAATCCAAATAGCTTTATTACTTTTCTTTATTTATGTTAAACGAATCAATGGATATATAACTATTGAAAAGTCAGTCTTAATATTGTGTAAATAATGACCAAACACAAAAATAATTGTAGTCATTTTTTATTCTCTTGTAGTCGTAGAATAGCACGTCTTCTAATTGAGATCTGTCTCCAGTCTTTGTTTTTTATTTCCATTTTTTTGGTCAACGTCTCAACTTGTTGTTTATTGATTACAATTGTTTCTTTTCCCATCCGGTATTTTTAACAAACAAACCCAATAGTTGAAAATCTGCAAAAACAAACAAACTTTATTTCCTAAATATATAATTGAATAAAGCAAATTATATCTTCTTAGGCAAGTTGTGTTTCAGCTCTAGTCTTTAAAAATCATTGTTTTGCTGTGTTTCTTCTTATGTATTTTCCATCTTTAAGGGAGTGTATTCAAACAAACATTTGATATGATTTGAAGTGATTTGAGTTTTAGTGACTTTTAATGTGATTTTAAGTAAATTAGGAAATCCATGTGATTTGTTTTAAAAAACTCTACAATCTCACCTAAAACCATGAGATTTGAGATTTTGTATTTTTAACTAGGAAAATCCACTAAAATACCATCAAATGACCAGAAATCCACTACTTAAAATATTTTCAATAATAGTGGATTTCATGAGACTTTTTAAAATCACTAATCCAATAACAGTGGATTTTGTGAGACATTTTAAAATTCTTGTTAGAATAAAAGTGGATTTGTCAATTTAACACAAATCCTTCCAAATTCCACATTCAATACACAGAGGTAGATAATTATGTTTGTCTTGATTCTGAACCTTGTTTGCTTCATGTTTAATTAATGCATCGAAACGTTTGAACCTAAAAACAAAATAAAGCAAATTATAAAAGGAACATTTTAAAATCTATTAATTAATAGGAAAACTCTATTTTATACAAAGTAAGAGAATTCGGACAAAAGATTGGAGTAAAAAATATAAGATCCACTAGATAAAAGTAAAACTAATTGAAAGGTATAAACTAAAACAAAAAAAATAAATTATTTACAGTGATTCAAAAACTAACTCATAAATAAGATGGACCAGAAGGTAATTTATTGATTGTATTTGTTTTAGATTACTATGTGGTCCTTCAAAAAAATTAACATTAAATCTGACATTATTATCACAATTATAAAAAAATGTGAAGCACAATCTCTCACAGGCTGGATTGGATTGAACGAAAAAGTCGTTTAAAATGTTACTATGTATTTCACACGTATCAAAACAATAAACTTTTGCTACTAATTTTTTATTATAATTAAATTTTAATGTATGTAATCAGTAACAGAAAAATGCACTAACAAATATAATTTGCATACAACAATATTTATTGGGTATGAATGTTTGTTTTAGAAATAATTTAGTTACTCAAAAAGCTTTTGACTATAAATTAATTTTACCAATATAAATATATTACTCTTGCACGGATAAACATATGCATTTGCATTAATTAAATTTAAAACATCTTACAAAGAAAAAAACTAAAACATCTTATATTAGTATGTAATATACATACGGAGGGAGTATTAAAAAAAATTACAGTTAATGTTGCCCACCACACCACACTAATCACTTCTAGGGATAACTAAAGAAAATTAAACTCCCACATTGGATTCCTTGTGTTAAAAGATTACTAATAATTTAAAATTAAACTTTTAGATTATAAGAAAAATGTAAGGATGACTAAAAGAAAAAGAAAAAGAAACTCCCACATTGATTAGTATGGTGATATTCTCATATATACATCTACCAATAATTCAAATAGTTCATATTATATTGCAAAATTGAATATTCGAAGCATACAAAAGTCAGTAGTGCTGATACATATAATGTCGTCTTATAGAAAATATGAAATGTTGTGGTTGCTAAAGAGAAGAATAGTAGCCAAATTACCTAACAATTATTATGTGAAAATGTACACTTTATTTTTTAAAATATCAGTAACGGGCAAAAGATCAAATGTAGCATTAAAGTTTTATGGGATACAAGTACAAATTAAGAAAAAGATTGAGACATATTTATAAATTAGATGAACATATAATGAATTTTGGTTAAAAAATGTATTAAGTTTCAAAGTATGTGCACTCCTATGATCTAATATTGTTCCTTCGCCACTGATGTAGTCCATGCCTCAAATGTAACAGCAGCGTTAGTTAATTCAACTTCACTTGATGGTTTGTTCTTCTTACCACTCTTCTTTTCCAGGACACTTCCAATGATGTAATCCATGATTAATTAGAAATATATCATGTCTCCATAACGATGACAATTACTGTTCGTGTTTGAAATATGAGAAAATTGGGTAATAGGATACTAAAAAGTTTTATAATTTGTTAAAAAGGTACTTTATAAAAGCTTTTGTATTTAGGTACTTTTTCTTTTGTGAATGATGAATGTGAATTGTTCTTATAAATGATGAATGTTTGTGTGAATAATGAATGATTTATGTGAATGATGAATTGTTTGTGTGAACGATGAATGGTTAATGTGAATGAACAAAAATACCTATTTTTCAAATAAAAAACCAAAAGTACCTATTTTCCAAATTTAAAAAGTACTTAATTTTCAAATTAAAGAACAAAAGTACCAAATTTATAAAATTACTCTGAAATATCTGGCTTGAAATTTCTCTGGTGCCATTAAAGCTGTCATGACAACGTTCCCATTATGACTTGTCGATCTCAGGGAGACACATGTCATATTATTGGGTTTCTTTTCCGAGGATAAATCACAAATAGGCTACGTCATGTGCTTTATACTCCCTCCATTTTGAAAGAGTGTCACTTTACCTTTTTCACACAGATTAAAAATTTTAGTTTTTCATAAAAACTACATTAAATATTCAAAATCATACAATAGAAAAAAGTATTGCAATTATTTTATTGGTCAGAAAAGTTAAACTCAATTAAATTTTGCAAAGAAAATGTTGAATCAAGACTTAACAATTAGGTTTAGGTCTTAGATTATGTGGGTAAAAGCTCAGAAGAATTTCATATCTCTTTAAGGAATAATTACACGAGTATTTATAGTGAAAACACAAGCTCAAAACTCTAATTACATCAACTAACCCTAATGGGCCACGAGCTGGACGGCCCAGCTCGTCAGGTCGGCCCATATGGATCTTGTCTTCCTGGGTCCCTTTTCTCCTAATCATGTCAGCGTCCAGCTGGGCCTTGAGTCGAAATGGGCTTATAGGGTAGGTGCTACACCTGGTATCAACAGTTAGTCCCCCCCCCCCAGGTCAGCGATGGAATCATAAATCGGCGAATGATCTTATGAATAAATTTCATTTCGGCTAAAGTGCATTAAATGCTTCATAGGCTTTATCAAATCGTCTTCGTAGGCTTTATCGAATCGTTTCTGTAGGGGGAAGCTAAAGAGTCGCGCCCTTTGAGTTTCTCACGTATAATCATTACGCGCATCGGTAACCGCCATCTCTTCAAGGTATAAATACCCCCTCGCCACTTCATATCTAGACTTCAGAGTTTCAGAATTCCTTTTGTAGGTAAAAATCGCTCTCCCTTCTCTCTTCTTTCTCACTCTAGAATCTCTCCGACATCCCGGTATTCGCACAGGGTATGTGCGAGTTATGACTCGACTTTTGTGGTTTTATTGCAAAGGTATAGTTGGCACACTTGTTTATGTGATAAGTGCCGAGATTGGCTTGAGGGTTCGATACATAGTTTGGAAACCAAAAAAAATATTTTTATTAAGTGAAATAGCTGCACCCAGTGGGTTGCCTACATACCCTGGAAACAGGGATCAAGACAGGTCGTAGTTCGCGGTACAAAGGAAACCTAAGAATAAAAATTTTTAAGCTTGGTGGCGTTCCAAGAGTTCGGGGTCGGCTTTCCGTCCATAGACTTCAGTTCGTATACTCCGGGTTTGACTACCTTCGAAATTTCGTACGGGCCTTCCCACCGAGCTCCTAGTTTTCCTGCATTCATTTTGGCAGTATTTGAGTAAGTCATCCATAATACTAAGTCTCCTTCTTCGAATCGTCTCTGCTTGACTCCTTTGTTATAGTATCTTCTCGTTGCTTGCTGGTAGGCATGTATCCGATATAGCGCTCTATCTCGGACTTCTTCGATGTCGTCAAGGAAATCGAGGAGAATATCGTCGTTGACTGCTTCGTACTCTGGTAAGGTTCTTCGGCGCAGGCTGAACACAGCTGCTTCAGATGGTGCTAAAGCTTCGATACCGTGGGCAAGGAGAACGGTGTCTGTTTGGTAGATTGTCGAGGTGTAGTTCGGTAGGACCATAAGACGCCATCCAGTTCGGCGACCCTGTTTCCCTTCTTTGCATCGAGTCTTTTCTTGAGTCCTTGACGATGGATTTGTTGATGGCCTTGGCTTGTCCATTCGCTTGTGGGTACCTTGGCGTGGAGTGGTTTAGTCGGATCTTCCATCTGTAAGCATCAACAATAAATGGATAGTTAGTATAAATCGACGTGCATGTCGAGGTTGTGGCTGGCTTGCCATCCACCTGTCTAAAAAGGTCTGCACTGTTTCCGCACAAAAGTTAGTGCCGTTATCCGTCATGATTTCATACAGGATGCCATGTCGGCATATTATATTTTTCTAGATGAAGTCTTGTACCTGCAATACTCACAGAGGGGTCGGGTCATTAATGATCCTGTACGTATGAATCACCTTACCGAGTTAGAAGTCTGTGGTGTTTTGGGTGTGAAACCTGTTTAGCTTTGACCGAGGTGTACGACTCGGCTTCAACCCACTTGGTGAAATAGTCGGTCATAACTAGTAGGAATTTTTGCTTATTTGTTCCTTTTGGGAAAGGTCCAACGACGTCCATCACCCACTTCATGAATGGATAAGAACTGATAGATGCGTTTAGCGGTTCGGTAGGTGCGTGATTAGCCGGTCCACGTCTTTGGCACATCTCGCATCGTTTGGCGTATTCCTGACTATCGTGTAGCATTGTGGGCCAATAGTGTCCGTGCATTTTTATTTGTAATGCGAGGTAGCGCCCACTTAAGTGACTTCCACCTGCACCTTCGTGAAGTTCGGCTAGTACCTTCTGCACGTCGTTTCCTGAGATGTATAATAGTAGGATTCCAGATGCGGACCGCTTGCAAAGCTGCCCATCTATGATGGTGTATCTTGCTGCCTTGACTCGAAGTCGCCGGGTTGCACATTTATCTTTGGGAATTTTTCATTCGAGGATGTGTTCCTTTATTTCAGTTCGCCAGTCGGGTACGTCGTGTTGGTCCTGTTCAGCTTCGAAGGATACTAGCTCGTCGATAGCGTTGGACATTGCGGTGGTGATACTCGGCGAAGTTAAGTACTCCATCGGAGATAGTTCTTTTTATCTCGAGCTCGTTTGTTGAAGCCAAGTTGGCTAGGGTGTCGGCGAGCGTGTTCTCATTTCGTGGGATCTTGGTTAATTCGAAACTTTCAAAGCATCTGGCCAGTTCTTGGACCATTTGGTGGTATTGTAGCAACCTCTCGTTCTTTGCTAAGTATTCTCCACTGAATTGGCTAGTAACGAGCTGGGAGTCGCAGAAAGCGTGTATTTGTGAGGCGCCGAGGTTCTTTGCTAGTCGTAGACCTGCCCGTATGGCTTCATATTCTGCTTCGTTATTGGATGCTTCAAACTTGATCCTGAAGGCTTGTTCGAGCACCTCGCCTGTTGGTGATTCGAGTCTAACACCTGCACCTGATCCTTGTTTTCTTCTTGAACCGTCTACATTGAGTTTCCATATGCTTGGTGGGGTGCGACCTGCGCCTCGGGAGGTATTTCTGCAACAAAATCTGTAAGAACTTGAGCTTTTGAGCATGTTCGATTCCGATATTCAATGTCGTATTCGCTGAGCTCGACCGCCCACTTAGTCAGCCTCCCGGACTGGTTCGGGCTATGAAGGATTGTTCGCAGTGGTTGGTTGCTCAGTACAACGATAGTGTGCGATTGGAAGTAGGGTCGTAGTTTCCGAGCTGCGAAAACTATTGCTAGTGCTACCTTCTCGATCGGCGGGTATCGCGTTTCGACGCCATTAAGTGACTTGTTGACGTAGAAAATCGGCTTATGCTCTCCCTGGCTTTCCCTGACTAGGACGCCGCTAACTGCAGCTTCGGATACTGCAACGTAAAGATACAGGATTTCGCCATCCTCTGGCTTCGCGAGTACAAGAGGCATAGTTAGGTATGTTTTTAGTTCGTCGAACGCGACCTGGCACTTTTCATCCCACTCGAAACATTTGTTTGCTTTGAGTAGTTGATAGAATGGCAAGCTCTTGTCGGTGGATCGTGAGGTGAACCTGTTTAGCGCGGCAATTCGGCCAGTGAGAATTTGTACTTCTTTTCTCGTTCGTGGAGCTGGCAGATTGAGGATAGCTCCGATCTGTTTGGGATTTGCTTCGATCCCTCTTTTAGTGACGACATAACCTAAAAATTTGCTAGAGGTGACCCCGAAGGTGCATTTGGCCGGGTTAAGTTTCATTCCATATAGGTTCAGTGTTTCGAAGCATTTCACCAGGTGGCCGATGTGGTCGTTAGCCCTTGCTGATTTGACAAGCATGTCGTCAATATAGACCTCCATTGATCTG
>OVBE01016124.1:0-11093 GCA_900406425.1 Iberis pinnata | reverse complement strand
AATGTTTCAAAACATATTATTTCTAATTGTATTAAATTAACACTTATATAAAATTACAGCCACTGAATGAACTCTTCTTATTTTAGAGCCTCTACTTCGTCTTCAGATTCATCCAGGAAATAACCACGGACAACTACTTTGTATAACCTACAAAGTTTGAAATAAACACAAGTTATATAAACTATATATAATGAAAAGTTTAAGATGTTTAACGTATTAAACTTTTACCTTTCATATTCAAATATATCCTCAAAATTATAAAGGATATACATATGTAAATGGTTCCACTACTCATATGTAAGTCAGTGACTCTTATCCTTCTCGCTAAGTCGTCCAATTTGTCAAAATATGCTTGAAACATAAGCTGGTTATATGGGATGTTCTCCACCGTCGTCATGTCGAGTTGTTCTACGACTTTTTAGCAGAACATCTCTTGGAAAGTAATTTTGTGCAAAATTTGCAGCTTCTTTGTTGATGTTCTGTGCCATAATAAAATCGTCGACCCTGCTTATATATTTTCACATTTTTCTTCAAGTGGAACATATACCTCTCCAAGGGATACATCCACCGATATTGAACCAGTCCACCAATTGATGCCTCACGTGGAAGGTGAATCGTGAGATGTTCCAAGAACGTCGAAGAATGACGGTGGAAAAATCTTCTCCAAATCGCAAAGGATCACTGGTATATTTGCTTGTAATGTCAAAATACCATCAACGGTAAGTGTCATCTTGCTTAGATCACGGGAGATAGCCCCAACTGCTCTAAATGCAAAAAAACAATATAAATAATCAATGAGTAAAAAATTAAAGTAAATTATACACAAATTACTAAATTAATATTTGAAATGGCTTCGTGAACATATTTTGGAAGGAGATTCTCAAATACAAATGAAAGAATGCGTGCCATCACTACGTGAAAATTATGGCTCTTCATTCCAATGAACTTGCCTTCTCCGATATCAACACAATTCCTCAAATTCGAAGCGTACCCATCAGAGAATTTGACCCTATGAATAATCCAGTCAAAGAACTCAACTTTTGCATTCTTGGGTAATCTAAATGCCATAATTGGAAAACTTCAATCGTCGCTGATGTGAAGCTCAGGACGATAACAAATGTCCGGCAAGTCTAATATGGACTTCAAATTGTCTTTGGTCTTTCCTTAGACAAATAGCATTGTGTTCATTATCTTGTCAAAGAAGTTCTTCTCGACATTCATCACATCTAGGTTATGCCTCAACAAATGGTCTTTTTAGTAAGGCAAATTCCATAATATACTTTTGATATGCCAGTTATGATGTTCTCCTGCAAACTCAACATTGACATGTCCATTCACACCACATTATCAACATTGGTCATATCAACACTAAAATCTTCCAATTGTCTTAAAAGATCTATGCCATCTAATTCAGGAGATGGACCTTCACCATATCTCTTCTTCGTGAATAACGTAGTATATCAACGATATGGATGATTCGGGGGCAAAACCCTTTGGTGATAATCAAACCAACATGTTTTCCTTCCATTTTTTCAACTGGAATGAGTTGGTATTATCGTTACAATATGGACATGCTAGTTTCCCATGAGTTGTCCATCTTGATAACATGTTATATGCTGGGAAATCGCTTATAATCCACATAAGAACCGCACGCATCTTTAAATTTTGTTGTAAAGATACGTTATACACCTCTTCCCCATAATTCCATAATGTATTCAAATCATATATCAATGGTTACAAAAATACGTCAAGCGCTCATTTCATATGTTCTGGCCCTGGTACAAGAATAAAGAAAAATAGAAACTCTCGGTTCATACACAAAGATGGCGGAAAATTGTAAGTTGTCATGAAGACCGGCCACAAAGAATAATTTCTACCGTGCTTCCCGAATGGGATGAATCCAACTGTACTTAATCCAAGATAAACATTTTTGTCTCCCATGCAAAATCTGGACAAGTAGACTGAAAATGATGCCAATCTTTTGCATCAATCCATCAATTCTATGCTCAGCATGCCATCTCATTGCCGTAATTGTTCTCTCATACTGATACACCCTTTTCAACCTATATGTTAGTGTAAAATACAAGACACTAAAACTCTACCGCATGTATTCTTATAGCTTGGTTTGCGACAATATCGACAACTCGTCCGGGTGTCGCCGCGTCTCCAATAGATCATACAGTTTTCGATGCACATGTCTATAACCTGATATGGAAATCCAAGCCCCGACACAATTTTTTGTATCTCGTAATATGAACATGGAACATTATTATCCTCTGGCAAGATATCTCTCACAAACTTGGTTATTGCGTCAACTGCATCCTTACACAAGTTATAATATGTCTTTATACCCATCAACCTAATAGCAGCTGATAAAGGCGAATAATCATCTCTACATCCACTATATAATGGTTTATTCGTTGCGTCTAACATATAAAAAAACTATTGTGCTTCTAAATTTGGTTCTTCATATGAAACTTAAGTCATCTCTATATTTTCTCTATAAATGTCATTAACCATTTGAACCGTACGTGCCCCAAAATCTAATTTCGTTCTAGGTTCCTTTATCCTATCGACCAATGGTTTTCTACCGCTACTACTAGCAACAATATCATGTCATTCTCCATGTAAATACCATCTTATAACTCGACATAAAACCATTCACATACAAGTGATTACATACTAAATTTATCATGATATTGTGAGAATTCCAACATAAAGAGCATGGACATATCAACTTACGACTGCGTTGTGCCCGAGGTTGTCGACATGCTAACTCCATGAACTCTATAACACCACGTGCATATCCGTCATTCAAAACCTTTGTATTTGGATTCATTCTTTCAACATCCATCCATGATCGAAAATAGGGAGGAGTAGACATATTTTTGTTACGATATATGTGTTGAGTGTGTGAATAATGAAGGTGGAGTGGTCTGATTTTATAGGAGTTGTTTGTGAAGGATTACTTATGTATGTCCTTTAGTAAATTCGAATATAACCGTTGGCAACAGTTTGAAATGTCTACTTTGTACTTGGAAAATTTACAGACGGCTATGTGACGGATTTGTGATAAAACGTATGTCAGTAATTATCTGTCAGCATATATCCGTCAGAAAATCTACTGACGGATGTCTATCCGTCAGGTTATTCTTAGGAATTACTAACGGACGATAATCCGTCAGTCCCTCCGGTCGCTTTTTCCCAAGCTTTCTTGTAGTGTAAGTCTTATCCATAAATTTTAAATCAAATAACTTTTTTTCAATGGGTAAAGAACAGTAATTTTAAAAATATCCATCTTTTAAAATCTATAATTCTCTTTTTAGTTGCCTCCCAACTTTTCAGATACAACATCTGAAATCACTCTTAAAGTAATCAATTCGAACAGAACAAAAAAAACATATATGGCTAAATATGCGTCTTCACTTGTTTTTCCCATCATATTCCTTGTGATGCTAGTCTTAAGTAAATTAACTTATCATAGAGATTTTTAAGAATAGATTATTTACTATCTTATAAAGTAAGATGATAAAAAAAATTGTACATTACAAAAGTATTAATATATAAACATTTTTCTTCGCTTGGCTTGTTCTCTCCATCACATATTCCTTGTGATCTTTAGCTTTACACTACAAAAATAACACAACATAATTTATTTATAATATTAGCATCACTTTTTAAATAATGCTAAAATTATAGAGTCATTTTAAAATAATGATGCTAAATCGAGTGAAGCTAAAATTATTATACATTATTTATGAAAATGATGCTAAAAATAAAATTTAGCATCACTTAATTTTTATTTATATCATTTTTCTTAAACGTTTCTACAAAAAACTATAATCAGAAATCATAATCGTAAATAAGATGAGGTGTAATCGTAAGCCAAACCTCATAATCAGAAAATTTTCCAAAACAATTTAGAAAAACAGAGATAAGTGTATGAAATTTTAGATAAATGAAACAAAATACTAGCAAATAATAACTTTTAAGAAAAAATGATACAAAAGACTAAATTTTTTACATCATTTATTAAAATGATGCTAATTTTTAATGCTTTTTCTCTTTAGCTTCAATTAAATAAATAATGTTAATAAAATGATACTAAATATTACTTTTTGTAGTGTTATATGTACATTTACATATACATTTACTCATCATAGCAAATTTTTGAAACTTATACTGATTATATTACAACAAAATTTAAATTTCGCTCTTATTCATTAGTATATACAATAAATTTCTAGCTTAGTGTATTGATTTTTCGTAATACTAACAAGTTTTAGTGTATTGTTGAGTGCCCTTTAATCTAGTGGTTATAGGATCCTAGTTTGACCTCATGGCGCAAGATCAAATTCCCTAGATGGGATGTTGTAATATGTTAATGTGTTTGTAAGATGACAAAAAAAAATAAGTTTTTATTATCTAAATCTAGTAAAACATTTTGGTTACTTTAGTGGGCTAGAATATGGGTTGCATGATAGTTCTTGGCTCGTGCACTATCTTTACATATTGAAGTGGGTCATGAAAAGTTAAATTTGGATCAACTGCACATGGTTACGGTTACCGTGATGGTGTTGTTGGAACATGTGTTTGTGTTTATCTTTGTCCTACTGATAAGATTAATATGTAGTTTCTGCAATTATTAGACTATTATTCAAATATATATAATAGAAATAATATAAAAAATAAATATTGTCAACCAAGATTTATGCAATATGAAATATTCATTACTCTTATAAGGTTAATATGTATATCTACAATATTTTGATTTGTGATCTTCAGGTCATAGTTCGCATCTAAACTATGTGTAACACTCGTCTCCCATATTTCAGACACGCCATGCCACCTCTTGTAAAATTCAAATAAAAGTTATATATTCCAAAAATTCTAATTAAAATAACAATCAGATTTTTAATGTTTTTGAAAATAACTTAAAAAATCCAACATGAAGCGTAAAAGGTCAAATTCCAAAATAACACTATGCAAACTTGTGTGATTACTCATATTCTTGAACCGGCTTGGAAAAAGGAAAAAAGAAGGAGTGAGTGATAAATCACTTGGTGGGAGTAGCTTATTTTTTTGCAACGAAAAATATGTTTTCTTCTTAATCAATTTGTTAATACATTTTATCTTCAGTTAGATCTAATATCTAATCATACATAGATTCAATTATTTTTCATAAAAAAATAAGCTTCCCGGTCAATTGATTAAATTTACTATGTTGGTCTTAATATGGTGTTGGTTACTAAAATTGAGAAATTTTTCTGCCTATTCCTTAACTCCATTAGAAAAGGCTTGTTGCTACCGACACATCAAGATAAAGAGTTTAAAAATGTTTCAAAGCATCAGAACGTTAATCATATTATCACTCAACATCAATGCATCTTCTCCACCATATAATGTGTCATTGCATTAAGATAACAAATATAGCTAAAGTTAATTACATATTTATATAGCAAATCTTTGACTCATCAGATATTTAAGTGATTTGTCCAAATCTGATCAAGTAGTTATTGTTGACCAACATTAATATGTATGGATAACATTTGATCATTTAGCAATGACTTCAAATCTTCCAAAATTAATTTCCATATTCATAAGTCTTGCCCATAAAATTCAAGTCAAATAATATTTGTTCAATGGGTAAATAATTGTAATTTTCTAAAATTATCCATCTTTAAATTCTATAAATCTCCTTCTAATCGCCTCCTAATTTTTCAGATACAACAACACAAACAAATAGCACAAAAAAAAGAAGCATAACACAAATGGCTAAGGCAGCTTCTTCCCTTGTTTTTCCTATCATATTTCTTGTGATGCTAGCTTTAGGTAAGTTAACTCATCATAGGGATTTTTAAAAAATATTATCTTATAATATAAGATAATAAAAAATTATATCACAAGTATTAATTTACAAACATTGTTCTTCGCTTGTTTTCTCCATCATATTCTTTGTTATCTTTAGCTTTAGGTGTACGTTTACGTATACATTTTACTCATCATAGAATTTTTTTCTGAAATTTCTACAGATGATGTTCGATACTTTTTCGCTCTTATTCATTAGTATATACAATATATAAAAAAAATTTCTAGCTCAGTGTATTGGTTTTTCGCAAGTACTAATAATTTTTTAATCTAAATCTAATAAAACATTTTTTGTTACAATAGTGGATCAGAATATGGGTTGCATGGCAGTTCTTGGCTCGTGTGCTATCTTTACCGATTGCAATGGTTCATGCCAAGTTAAATTCGGACGGACTGCACATGGTTACTGTGACCGTGATGGTGGTGCTGGAACATGTGTTTGCATTTATCCTTGTCCGACTGATAAAACTAATATGTAGTTTCTACAATTCTTTAAAATTTCAAATCAATCATATATGTAAGAAATATATATTAAAAAACGAAAAATATGCAATAAGAAATGTTCATTACTCTTCTAAGGTTAATATGTAATCTTTGTTGTACTTTGATTCGTGATCTTCAGTGCATATTTTGCATCTCAACTACGTGCAACATTTGTCTCTCGTATTTCAGACACGATATGCCACCNCCCTCTTAGTTTTTTTTTTTTTTTTGATAAAGGACTTTCAAATTAAATGCAGAAAAGAAATTACAAGATATGATTTGTGAATCATATAATTTGAAAGAGATGAGAAAAATACTAGAGAGATAGAAAAAGACAACCTTAAACTAAATCTTAAGTTTAAACTAAGTCTAAATCAAGTTAGACTAGAAACGATTAGGAAAGAAAACTACTCATGCGGGTTATGTCCACCACGGCCTCGCCGGCCTCGGTTTCCTCTACCCAATACCGTTATCCATTCCATTTCCTGAACTTTTTGAGAAGGTTTTATTGACCTTTCCCTTCTTGTAGTCATGAGTTGAGAATCTATTTGTATAGAGTTATCTCCACGATCAACTTCATCCACAATGGAAGGGGTCCTTCTTATTTGAGAAGGTGAAGTGAAGATGAATTCTGCAATTGGAGAACCACCAACATGTTCACCTAGAGATTGCCAATTCCCAATAATTTTTTTTCTTTGGATGAAGTACTCTCCATAATGCAAGTATATAATGGAGCAGTCTTAGAAGCTGCTAGAAAATCTTGTGTAAGAGGTGCAATGGCATTTGAAGTTTCCTGTGATTCAAGTGAGACATTGATGTTAGTGGTGGCATGGGTTGAAATAACAACATGAGATGAGGTTGATTTAGCTTCAAGTTCTTCATGGATATGGGCATTTGAATATGATATTTGGTCATGTTGTGTTTGTTGAGATGAGTCAACGTATTGAACTAGTGTCTTTTGAACCTGAGCTTCTAAAGAAGGTGAATGCGTTAGTGATTCATCTTTAGAATTTGATGATTGACCGTTGATGTCTCTATATTTTACATGTTTTACAAGGTCATTTACCACCATTTTAGAGTAATTTAGATGCCAATATGTTGTATTCCTAGGACATTCTTAGTAAATTTGCATTTTTAGGAAGCTCTGCATTAGCACTTGCATACATATGCATTTTGGAGATTTTTCAGGACTTTCAGGAATTTTCAGAACATAAGTGCAAAATTGGAGAAGGAAATGGAAATGCACAAGAAGGGACCAACTTCTACGTCGAGTATTTACATCAAGCCAACATAAAAACCAAGTCCATCTCAACATCTTCAGCATGGCTCGATCACACCTCAAGTCTCAGCTCGATGGCCTCGACCACACGCACAAGCCGCCTCTATCGATCCAAGCTTGCCTCGTCTCGATCATCTTCTAGGCCTCGATCGCCGGCTCGATCATCACCATCGATCCCGGCTCGATCACCTCGCATGCCACCTCGGTCTCTCGGCCATGTTCCCCTCAATCCCGGCCCTTCACCTTGACACCATCTCCTCTCACCATCGAGCTTACTTGTCTCGACTCGATTGTCCAGCCCGGCTCGATCACCCGTCCGTCTCTTTCGGCTCGATCGTCCAGCCCTTTGCCTCGATCACTCTTCTTCATGGCTCGATCACCACGATCGAGCCAAAAAACTCCGACCCGACCAACACAATTTCAGGAAGAACCAGACCCAAGACCCAGATTAATCATTACGTTTTGTTTTTTAAGCGTTTTTAGGGCTTTTCTGAAACACTATAAAAGCCCTAAAACGCCTCCATTTTCAATAAGCTTTAATCTTTTTTAACCATTTTGGGTTTGTTTTTGGGTTTAATATTCTCTCTATTTTTTCTTTGTTGTTATTTATGTTCAAACCCATATTTTTATTAAGTTTATGTTTACCTTCTGATTTAGGGTTATGATCTATCTAGTGCATGTTGATATACTGTTTTATGCCTTTAATCTCGTTTTTGTATTGATCATCATTTCTGGGTTGCTACTGTTTCATTGTTACTCTATTTTTCTGGGGTAGTGTTCTTGTTGTTCTTCATCTTCATTACTTGCATCTTTGATTTTTCGCTTCGTTCATCATCTTCATCACGTTTTCAGACTTAGTGTTCTTACTGTTCTTTGTCGTTGACTTTTGATCCTAATGTCTTACTTCTGATTTTGTACCCAACATGCGTAGTTAGTATTTACCTTAAGTTCCTGAGGATGGGGTAGACTGGTGTTGATTTCTTGTTCCTCCTAGGCTACTAAGTTTGATTGCATCTAGATCCCTTCTGTTTCAATTGATTTCTTTCTGATCAATTGAAATTTGATATTAGGCATTTCAGCACACAGAGGTGTTCATTGAAATGCCTGAACATGGTAATTTCAGAGATTTGCATATTTTAGCCTAAAAGATTAGATGATTAGGGTGCTTATTGGCTTTAGTAGATTGGTTCTTCACGCCTGCTAGGTAGTGTACCGTTAACGAGAGTTAGGTCTGGTGATTGCTTAGGATGATTCCATTTATCAAGAGATTGGATTTGGTTGCATATGAATCTGCTGTCTACGGGTTAGCTTATTGTTTGAGGTATGTTAGGTATTTAGGTAGTTCAGGAAAGACATTTGGTCAATTACCCCCATTCTCAGGAACTGCTTACCATTTGATTGCATTTTCACCCATTTTACTTTCTTGCTTTAGTTTCACTTGCTGTTTATCTTTAGCTTATGTTTATGTTTTCTTGCTTTCAATTCATGTTTTACTTACTGCATGTTTTGTTCATTTAGGACTTGTTAGTAAATCCCCATATTTTTATTTAGCTTGAATTAGTAGTTCCATGTGCATCTAGAGTGTTAGCATCACACCAATTTGGATTGACAACCTATATATACTACAATGGCATATTTGTGTGATAGGAATTGATAACCTTATTTACACACACGTAAAATACTTGTTTATCAACCGTTAGCTTCAGGAAAAACTCATTTACATTCACCACTGGAGCATTCTCAATTGTTGAGAATGGAACTGATTTTTTTTGTTTGAGCCACTTGATCATCAGATTTGGCCATCAAACGACGATGTTTCCTTGTGGCCAAGATGACCACACCTTTACCTTTCGCACACAGAGGGGATCCATGAGTACTCTACTTCAACTAGAAATATATTTCCTCTCTTATCATCAAGAGCTATTGTCTTAGGGAATGGTTTATCTAGTTCAACTTCTACCATTATCTTAGCTTCTCCCGTAAAAGTTGGATCTAGATGGGGTTCATGAGTAAGCATTGGTTCTCCTAAACCTGAGGCTATGTGACTAAGACCTGGTCCAGAATATAACATATCAATGATATGTTTAAGATTCACCCAAACCAGTAAAAAGAGATCTCTGGAGTTGAGAAAATCTCCACAGGAGTCCAAGGAGTGACGAATAGAAGACAATCATCTATGTGCCAAATCCCTCTTTAAAGAACCCATGATCAAATAGGTTCATGGGGGATATGGAATAAGTAAGATGTTTCTCCTAGTTTCCTACTAAAAACCTTACAGCTTCTACCCCATAGTCTATTGACAACATCATGTACTAGACCACTAGGAGGCAATGCACATCTATAGAAATTCCCTACAACATACTCATTTTAATTTTTTGGACCTAGAAGAAGTACTTTGCTTGGGATAGTTATTTGAGGAGTCCCATCTAAGAAAAATGTAGGTTTTGCGGCTCTGTACAAATTTCTTATTTCTGGGTTCATTTTTGCTGCCCAAGAAAACCGGAGGCTTTCGTCTTCTTTCAACGCCAGCGGAGAAAGCTTGTTTACAGGAAGATTTGGCATGGCAGAACTTGAATCTAGTGGGTATCGATGCTTCTTACGAAACCCATCTTTCAATGACGGCCAGAGAGAAAGTCCTTTGTCAATTTTGCTCAAAGGGGAAGATGGCTCAGGGGGAGTGACCGGTGAAGTAAAGTGCAGAGTTTTCTTCCAAGCTCCCAAGCAAGGTGCAAAAGGGAGTGGTGGATATGTGGTTGCAACAGAAATAGAAGCAGTAGCCATATAACTAGGATTATAGGGTATTTCCATTGAGCTTTCAGTGATAACAATAGATGGAGGCAGAAGTGGATTAAGGCCAATAGAAGGAGAAACGATAGAAGAGGAGATGGCAGACGAAGGAATTGAAGAAGTCATTGTATTAAGAGAAATTGATGAGATTAACGACAACACCCACACCTTTGGATGGTGGTGGAAGAGGTGTGACGGAGCAACCGTCGATGGAAACTGAGATCGATTTAAGTCATGATTGGATCAGCGTTTTTCATCACGTTACGTAATGTCTGCGCACAGCCAACGCCAATCACACAAAAGTTTACACGTGTGTAACACCTGAAGTAACCGTTTAGTAACGTGACTCTAGACCACTTCAAAAGCAAGTGTTTTGTTGTTTTATTTTTTATCTTTTACGTGGTTTTTTGTAATATATAAAGATTATTTTTTTGATATTTTAATATTTTGTCAAGTAAGTTTGTTGATTTTTATTAAGGGTGGATAAAAAATCCAAGACCCGAATCTGAAAATATACCTGAACCGAAGCCGAACTAAAACTATAAAATATTCGAACGGGTTTTGTTTTCAAACTTACCCGATCCGAACGGGTATTACCCAAAATCCGGAAAACCCAAATGGATATCCAAACTTATGACTATTGTATTTAATTTATATATATATATATATATATATA
>OVBE01016123.1:0-11094 GCA_900406425.1 Iberis pinnata | reverse complement strand
CGGTTCTTCCTCCGGTATTGATAGATAACCGGAGGATGTCTTGCTTCGTACGTATCACTTTCCTCTTCCTTCAATTGCAGAATTAGTTACCACCAGAGCTCTTGGTGAACATTCGGAGTCGACTCAACGATTCTGCAGATCTAGCTCGATGTTGAGTCGCTTCCAAGATATTGAACTCTCTTCTAATATCTTGGCGATCATTTCTTCGAATTGTAAGTTTTGATAGAACATCAATTCAGTCTTTGGCCCTGTCTCATTATTTCCCATAGTTTCGGATTCGTTTTGCATTGAGCTTCTAATAGGAAATGACTTCCGATTCTTTAGAATTTGATCATCTCAAATGATTGTTTTGGAATTCGTAAGAAAAGATGATGATTTATGATTTCAGAAAATTCACTTCATATATTTCTCTAGCTAAGCGTTTAGCCACCATTTTTTATGAACATAGATCATATATATTTGAATTGGTTATAGGAAATAATCTAGGATCATTATAACAATACTAATAAGTTTATTTCTATCTTGTAGGTGGTAACTTAGTCAAACTAGAGATGAAGAATGCTTGGATTTCAGTTGTTGGCTAAAAGCTAAAACTTGGACTGGGAACACTCCTTGAAGCATTCCCTTGCATCATTTCTCTTAGTTTGAGTCCCGTGACTTGGTCAAACATCAAAACCCATTTCCAAAGCCAAGGTCTGGTACGTATAAAGAAAACAGATAGCTTGAAGCAAATAACAGCTCGTGTTCAAGCGCCAAATCAAACCAATGTTCATCAAACGGTTTCTTGCATCGGGTATATACTCAATAAGTACACAACAGACATAAGGCTCATGATTCACCAGAACACAGATCCTAGATTAAGAACCTATCTGATCTCAGCTTGCAGAGTGAGTAACCCGAGAAATGAGATGGACATGGGGAATGTGTGCTGAAGGAGGTAAAGATATGTGGGTCTCCGATGGTCCCTAAAACCTTAACTATGGAGCTTTAGTCTTCTGTATATACTTGTGATGATGGTGGTAAGAAAGAATTCGATTTGATGTGTTAGAATAACACTATATGTTGTGGTGAGTTTTAAAAGAATTCGTAAACTATTGACAAAATGTCATGTAATATTTGTAGCTTCAAATTATTATGTGTATATGATTAGGGTTCCTCCTTTGGAGAGTAAATTGTATGTTATGTAGCTTTGATTAAGTGTTTTAGTTTTAATCGAATGGAAGCAAAATATGGGATGGTTTTAATTCAAAATTCATGAGACAAAAAGGGGCGTTCCGAGAGAACTTGGGACCTCTCGCATCCAAAGTTATTCACTAATTTAATTAGTTTTATAACACTGTGTATAAATCGTATAAATAGATCTAAATATTTGTTATACACTAGGTTAGACAATTTTTGAAATTTTAGCGAACTAATTTACCAAGTTTTATAACATTTTGCATAAAACCGTCTAAACAAGTTTAAATTTATCATATGGCTGTTTAAAACATTATAAAAAAATATATAAACTAGTTGTTTAAAACAATTTAAACTAGCTGTTTAAAACAATTTAAACTAATTGTTTAAAACCGTTTAAAAAATTTAAACTGGCTGTTTAAAAGAGTATAAACAGTCAGCTTAAACTAGTTGTTTAAAACAATACAAACAGTTTAAACTAGCTGTTTAAAACCGTTTATACTAACTGTTTATAACAATATAAACTAATCGTTTATAACAGTATAAACAATTTAAATTAGCTGTTTAAAACAATATAAATAATTTAAACTAACTGTTTAAAATAGTGTAACTTTTTGTATACATTATGATCTTTAAACTGTTGTTTAAAACAATATAAAAAATTTAATATGCATGTTTAAAACAGTACAAAAATTTAAACTAGTTGTTTAAAATAATACAAATAATTTAAACTAGTTGTTTAAAACAATACAAACAATTTAAACTAGTTGTTTAAAACCGTATAAACAATTTAAACTGGCTGTTTAAAAGAGTATAAACAATCAGTTTAAACTAGATGTTTAAAACAATACAAACAATTTAAACTAGCTGTTTAAAAAATATAAATAATTTAAAAATCGTTATGATCTACGCCTCAAATTAGAAACATTAATATCACTACAAGAAAGAAAATTTTAATAAATAAACTGAAATCAAATCCTTAATACTCATCTTCTAAAAGTATTATGCACATTGTTGAATTCAAAATAGTTGTTTAAAACAGTATACACAATTTAAACTGACTATTTAAAACTGTACAATTTTTGTATAGATTATATCTTTAACTGGTTGTTTAAAACAATATAAAAATTTAAACTAACTGTTTAAAACACTATAAACAATTTAAACTACATGTTTAAAACAGTTAAACAATTCAATATAGCTGCTTAAAACAATTAACAATTTAAACTATCTGTTTAAAATAATATAAACAGTTTAAACTCGTTGTTTAAACAATATAAAATTTGTATAGAAATTTTATTCAAAATTGAACCAAAATATAAGTTAGAAATTTTGGATAAATGGATAGTTTCTTTGATGATTTGAAACAAAATAAGGACAAGGTAAAACTAAATAAATATTAAATAGTACAATAAGTTAGATTGAGAGTTTGCGATCACTAATGAGTTAAAAGAAATTAATCCAACTTCTTGTATAACTTTCTTCAACAAAAACTTTGTTTACCAAAAACAAAAAGTGATGGAGAGAGAATCTTGTTAGTGAGAATGTACGACATCAAAGTTATATATGTTGTTTTAGTAATGATTTATTACTTGTTTTATAAAACAATCTAAAACTGTATAAAATGTCATAAAAAATATTCTAATTTGTAAGAAACAACAAATATATATATATATATATATATAGTTTCTTAAAGATTTATTATTTGTTTTATACAACCATCTAAAACTGTTAAAAAAATCTTGTTTATATATTTCTAACAGTTTTTATACCTAAAGTTATAAAACCTTTTGAATATCTATAAAAAAAAGTTATAAATTGTTTTATAATTTTGGTATAAAATCATTTAACTGTACATATATATTTCATAAATTTATGAAATTGTAGCAAATTTATTTATCAAGCTTTATAACATTGAGCATACACCCGTATAAATAGATTGAAATGCTAGAGAATTTTGAAGTTTTAGAAAAATAATTTAATCAGTTTTATAACGTTGTGTATAAATCCGTATAAATAGATCGAAATATTTGTTATATACTAGGTTAGACAATTTTTGAAATTTTAATTTACCAAGTTTTATAACATTTTGCATAAAACCGTCTAAACAAGTTTAAATTTATCATGCGGCTGTTTAAAACAGTATAAAAAGTTTAAACTAGCTGTTTAAAATAATTTAAACTAGTTGTTTAAAATCGTATAAAAAAATTTAAACTGACTGTTTAAAAGAGTATAAACAGTTAGTTTAAATTAGTTGTTTAAAACAATACAAACAGCTTAAACTAGCTGTTTAAAATCGTTTTAACTAACTGTTTATAACAGTATTAAGTATTAACTAACTGTTTATAACAGTATAAACAATTTAAACTGGCTGTAAAAAATAGTATAAACAATTTAAATTGACTGTTTAAAACAGTATAACCTTTTGTATAGATTATGATCTTTAAACTGGTTGTTTAAAACAGTATAAAATTTTTAATATACAGGTTTAAAACAATATAAAAAATTTAAACTAGTTGTTTAAAACAATACAAACAATTTAAACTAGTTGTTTAAAACAATACAAACAATTTAAACAAGTTGTTTAAAACCGTATAAACAATTTAAACTGACTGTTTAAAAGAGTATAAACAATCAGTTTAAACTAGCTGTTTAAAATAATACAAACAATTAAACTAGTTGTTTAAAACAATATAAATAATTTAAACTAGCTGTTTAAAATATCATAAACAATTTAAACTGACTGTTTAAAATGGTATAACCTTTTGTATAGATTATGATCTTTAAACTGGCTGTTTAAAACAATATAAAAAATTTAAACTAACTTTTAAAACAATATAAACATTTTAAACATGATGTTTAAAACAATTTAAACTAGCTGTTTAAACCAGTATAAACAATTTAAACTGACTGTTTAAAACCGTATAAATAGGTTTGAATTGTTTTACACTGGCTATTTAAAACAATATAAACAATTTAAACTAATTATTATAAACTTACTGTTTAAAACAGTATAAACAATTTAAATTCGCTATTTAAAACAGTTTTTCGATTGTATATAGATGGAGGTTGAGTAACCGATAGCATACACATGCATCCGATGGAAAGGGTATGGCTTTTAACCTTATTAGGCTACTCAGTATGTAACTGTTTGGATCTCTTACAATGTAAATTGACATTGTTGCTTGGTTTCATTCCTCTTTGATCACTTTGTTGTCACCCCGGTATCTTTCGTGAGATATATGTAACAAGAAACTATGTTGTGGAGTTGCAGTTCGACATGGAGGAAGACCTCCTCTTAACGTTTCATGAAACTTTCTCTGCTACTCATGATGAAACCAAACAGTGAGCATGATATTTCTTTGGCTGCTTACATGTAATCAAAAGTCAAAAGCCTAACTTTTTGTGTATGAAATTGTTGTTGCAGTGAGAGTTTCACGCATGACATGGACATAGATGAGGAGAATATCAGAGATACTACTGAAGAAGCACCAGTCAAAGTCGCTGACAACAACAAGAAGCATGTTGAGCAAATCTCTTAAGATTTCTTCAGTTAAGTTTCAGAAAGCAGTTAAGTGTTTTAGTTTAAAAACGTATAGACATATTGCTTTCCTCTTCTAGTACATGTAAATTTTGCAACTTGAAATAATAGCCTTTGTCAAGTAGTTAGAAATTAGAACTAATTTCTCTCCTTTTTCATCGGAATTATTATCGAAATTGGCTATCAATTGAACCAAAGAGCTGGAAATATCACAAATATTTATTGAGAGACAAGGTGGAAACATAAGCCATGAGTTGTTTAGAAGACAAACAAACAAAAAAAGAAATTTGACAAAGTATCAAAAATCATGTGTTGAGCTTAATTTTTTCTTTAGCTTCATTAGACTCTCTAAAGGACAAATAAAGAAGACATGAAAGGTGTAATAATGCTTATGAATTAACTCCAAGGACAAGCTTTGTTCTTAGTTCAACACGTCAAGAACAAGCTTACGAGATTGTTTATATATAGATTTGTCGTCTCTTACAGAGTAGAAAATCGTATATATGTCTTTTTAGACAGTGTTAGAAGACTTTATAAAAGAAGTAATAAATCTTAATAAAAACTATATTCGTAGGTTTGAAGTTTAAATTTTTTTGATTTGCTGTTTAAACAAGTATAAACAATTTAAACCGACTGTTTAAAACAGTATAAAGAATTTAAACTCGCTGTTTAAAAAAGTATAACTTTTTGTATAGATTATGATCTTTAAACCGAATGTTTAAAACAGTATAAACAATTCAAACTTGCTGTTTAAAACTGTATAACTTTTTGTATATATTATGATCTTTAAAGCGACTGTTTAAAACAATATAAAAAATTGAAACTAACTATTTAAAATAATAATATAAAATTAAACTAGCTGTTTAAAACAATTTATATATAGATTTGTCGTCTCTTACAGAGTAGAAAATCATATATATGACTTTTATACAGTATTAGATGACTTTATAAAAGAAGTAATAAATTTTAATAAAAATTATATTCATAGGTTTGAAGTTTAAAATTTTTTGACTAGCTGTTTAAACCAATATAAACAATTTAAACCGACTATTTAAAACAGTATAAACAATTTAAACTCGTTGTGTAAAACAACATAACTTTTTGTATAGATTATTATCTTTAAGCCGGTTATTTAAAACAATATAATAATTGAAACTAACTGTTTAAAATAATATAAAAATTTTAAACTAGGTGTTTAAAACAGTTTATATATAGATTTCTCGTCTCTTACAGAGTAGAAAATCATATATATGACTTTTTATACAGTGTTAGATGACTTTATAAAATAAGTAATAAATCTTAACAAAAACTATATTCATAGGTTTGAAGTTTAAAAAATTTGACTTGCTGTTTAAACCAGTATAAAAAATTTAAAGCGACTGTTTAAAACAGTATAAACAATTTAAACTCGCTCTTTAAAACATGATAACTTTTGTATAGATTATGATCTTTGAACCGGCTGTTTAAAACAGTATAAAAATTGAAACTAATTGTTTAAAATAATATATAAAAAATTAACTAGCTGTTTAAAACAATTTATATATATAGATTTGTCGTCTCCTACAGAGTAGAAAATATGACTTTTTATACAGTGTTAGATGACTTTATAAAAGAAGTAATAAATCTTAACAAAATATATATTTTGAAGTTTAAAATTTTTTGACTATCTGTTTAACTAGTATAAACAATTTAAACTAACTGTTTAAAATAGTATAAACAATTTAAACTCGTTGTTTAAAACAGTATAACTTTTTGTATAGATTATGATCTTTAAACCGGCTGTTTAAAACAATATAAAAAATTGAAACTAATTGTTTATAATAAGATCAAAAAATTAAACTAGCTGTTTAAAACAGTTTATATATAGATTTGTCGTCTCTTACAGAGTAGAAAATCGTATATATGTCTTTTTAGACAGTGTTAGATGACTTTATAAAAGAAGTAATAAATCTTAATAAAAACTATATTCATAGGTTTGAAGTTTAAAATTTTTTGACTAGCTGTTTAAACCAACATAAACAATTTAATCCGTATAAACAATTTAAACTCGCTGTTTAAAACAGTATAACTTTTTGTATAGATTATTATCTTTAAGCCGGTTGTTTAAAATAGTATAATAATTAAAACTAACAGTTTAAAATAATATAAAAATTTTAAACTAGCTGTTTAAACAGTTTATATATAGATTTCTCGTCTCTTACATAGTAGAAAATCGTATATACGACTTTTTATACAGTGTTAGATGACTTTATAAAAGAAGTAATAAATCTTAACAACGAGTGTTTATAAAAGATCATAATATATTTATACGGTTTTAAACAGAAATATTTAAAAGTGTTTAAAAATTGTTTATACTCTTTTAAACACTTGTTTTATAATAGTTTAAAAGTGTTTAAAATTTTTTTATACTTTTTGAACTTGTTTTAGAATAGTTTAAAAGTGTTTAAAAATTGTCTATACTCTTTTAAACACTTGTTTTAGAATAGTTTAAAAATTGTCTATACTCTTTTAAACACTTGTTTTAGAATAGTTTAAAATTGTTTAAAAATTGTCTATACTCTTTTAAACACTTGTTTTAGAACAATTTAAAAATTGTCTATACTCTTTTAAACACTTGTTTTAAAATATTTTAAAAATTGTTTATACTCTTTTAAACACTTGTTTTATAATAGTTTAAAAATTGTCTAAACTGTTTTAAACATCTGTTTTAGAATAATTTATACTGTTTTGAAATGTGTTTTATAAAAAAAAATCATAATATATTTATACGGTTTTAACCAGAAATGTTTAAAAGTGTTTAAAAATTGTTTATACTCTTTTAAACACTTGTTTTAGAATAGTTTAAAAATTGTCTATACTCTTTTAAACACTTGTTTTAGAATAGTTTAAAAATTGTCTATACTCTTTTAAACATTTGTTTTAGAATAGTTTAAAACTGTTTAAAATTTGTCTATACTCTTTTAAACACTTGTTTTAGAATAGTTTAAAAATTGTCTATACTCTTTTAAACACTTGTTTTAGAATAGTTTAAAAATTGTCTATACTCTTTTAAACACTTGTTTTAGAATAGTTTAAAAATTGTCTATACTCTTTTAAACACTTGTTTTAGAATAGTTTAAAAATTGTCTATACTCTTTTAAACACTTGTTTTAGAATAGTTTAAAAATTGTCTATACTCTTTTAAACACTTGTTTTAGAATAGTTTAAAAATTGTCTATACTCTTTTAAACACTTGTTTTAGAATAGTTTAAAAATTGTCTATACTCTTTTAAACACTTGTTTTAGAATAGTTTAAAAATTGTCTATACTCTTTTAAACACTTGTTTTAGAATAGTTTAAAAATTGTCTATACTCTTTTAAACACTTGTTTTAGAATAGTTTAAAAGTGTTTAAAAATTGTCTATACTCTTTTAAACACTTGTTTTAGAATAGTTTATAATTTGTCTATACTCTTTTAAACACTTGTTTTAGAATAGTTTAAAAATTATCTAAACTGTTTTAAACATCTGTTTTAGAATAATTTATATTGTTTTGAAATGTGCTTTATAAAAAAAGATCATAATATATTTATACGGTTTTAAACATAAATGTTTAAAAGTGTTTAAAAATTGTCTATACTCTTTTAAACACTTGTTTTAGAATAGTTTAAAAATTGTCTATACTCTTTTAAACATTTGTTTTAGAATAGTTTAAAAATTGTATATACTCTTTAAAACATTTGTTTTAGAATAGTTTAAAAATTGTCTATACTCTTTTAAACCCTTGTTTTATAATAGATTAAAAGTGTTTAAAAATTGTCTATACTCTTTTAAACACTTGTTTTAGAATAGTTTAAAAATTGTCTAAACTGTTTTAAACATCTGTTTTAGAATAATTTATACTGTTTTGAAATGTGTTTTATAAAAAAAAAGATCATAATATATTTATACGGTTTTAAACAGAAATGTTTAAAAGTGTTTAAAAATTTCTTTATACTATTTTAAACACTTGTTTTAAAATAGTTTAAAAGTGTTTAAAAATTGTTTATACTCTTTTGAACACTTGCTTTAGAATAGTTTAAAAGTGTTTAAAAATTGTCTATACTCTTTTAAACACTTGTTTTAGAATAGTTTAAAAATTTTCTATACTCTTTTAAACACTTGTTTTAGAACAGTTTAAAATTTGTTTATACTCTTTTAAACACTTGTTTTAGAATAGTTTAAAAATTGTCTATACTCTTTTAAACTCTTGTTTTAGAATAGTTTAAAAGTGTTTAAAAATTGTCTATACTCTTTTAAACACTTGTTTTAGAATAGTTTAAAAATTGTCTATACTCTTTTAAACACTTGTTTTAGAATAGTTTAAAAATTGTCTAAATTGTTTTAAACATCTGTTTTAGAATAATTTCTACTGTTTTGAAATGTGTTTTATAAAAAAAAGATCATAATATATTTATACGGTTTTAAAGAGAAATGTTTAAAAGTGTTTAAAAATTGTTTATACTCTTTTAAACACTTGTTTTAGAATAGTTTAAAAGCGTTTAAAAATTGTTTATACTCTTTTAAACACTTGTTTTAGAATAGTTTAAAAGTGTTGAAAAATTGTCTATACTCTGTTAAACACTTGTTTTAGAATAGTTTAAAAATTGTCTTTACTCTTTTAAACATTTGTTTTAGAATAGTTTAAAAATTGTCTATACTCTTTAAACACTTGTTTTCTCATATTAGTATATTTTAAAAAAACTTTTAGTAGTTTTTATATACTAGAATTATAAATTTTGATTTGCTAATTGAAATTGGTATCTACCACCTTAAATCGTGCACATAAGTTATTGTCACTGCTGATTTCTACAGATGAAGCTTCTTCTTAGATATGGTAAATAGATGAAGCTTCTTTATTTTATTACCTGAAACATGTTGTAGATAGACAATCCCTTTTTAACAACTCCTCAAATGCTAAGAACAATGTTATAATCCTAATCCGATACTTGTAAATTACAACAATAGAACCTTCCTAGCTCTACAATCTCAATATCTTCAGAGCAAACATCCAAGAAACTACTTTCTTAATCCCCTATATAGTAAAAATGTGATTTCTTCGAAGGTAACGACATGTTCTTTTACCTAATTCGTACCTAAATCTTTAAGAGCTTCAGTTGAGGCATCATGCAAAGGAGGACTACCATCTCTGAAACATATAACACCAAGAAGACTTTTCGAAATATTCAAAATTCTCTTTGCAGTCTACCAAAAAAAAAAAACAAATTCAAAATCAATCAAATCAAATCGAATTGAAGATAAAACAGTTAAGCGGCATTATAAACTTACGATGTCTACATCAGATTCCATAGCTACGTTTAGAGATGAGAACCATTAAGGCAAATCAACTGTTACGAAATCAAAAACAGAGAATTAGAAAGCATAAACTAGTGAATTCATAGTATAAGATCCAACTTCACTAAGATTATCGGAATCAAAAACAGAGAATCGGAGAGCAATAAACTCGTGAGATCATACGAAATCAACTCAAAACAAAAGATAGTCTGGTATAAGATATTAAGATCCTCTTTCATTGAAACGATTGAAATCTAATAAACTAAAAGATCAGGATAATAAACCAAACCTCTGATATAACGCGTGTCGTAAGGCCTAACTTGGGATTTTGAATACCTGAAGCTTGAAATGGTGAAAAAGCTTCCATTACTATCCAAGTCCAACACATAATCTTGAAGAGAATTGCAGATAGAAGTAGAACATGAAAAGACGATGAGAATTGATAAACTGAGAATCGAAATCGAAATCTCTGCCATATTTGTTTAATGGAGGATTAAGGGTTTTAGTTAGACTATTTAAGTGTGAGTCGCTACAGAGAATTTTCGTCGTTGATAATAACAAGAGCCGTATCGAGATTGGAGCTCAATTCATCTGAAGAGGGATCAGATGGATGGAAAAGAAAAAAAAAAGGATAATTTGGTCATTTAACTATTAAAAAAATGATAAATATGATTAAGTGTTTTGCAATGTGGCAGGGATAAAAATGGCATATAGAGTATGGCAAAAATGAAATTGTCTCTATATTATTTAGTAGATAAACATTATAAATCATTATTTATTTTTAGAACTACCAATTTCGGTTAAACCAGAAAATAAAAAAGTACAATTTTGGTGATAAAATTTAATAAACATTTAAACCTTGATATAAAAACAATAGTTAAAATTAATAATTTCATATTTTAATAATTATAATAAATTTAAATATAAACATTAATAAATTTGTTATTAGAAACATAAATTATGGTTATGCAATAAGTTATAATAAAAATACCTCGCAAAATTATTTATCTTCTCAAAAACCATGTGGATTTAGGTGCATCCCAAACATATTTTCATTTATATCCT
>OVBE01016121.1:0-11096 GCA_900406425.1 Iberis pinnata | reverse complement strand
TTAACATATTTACGTTTAATTAATTAATAAATTATTATGAAAATATACAAACGGCCCAGTTTTTTCCGAGCTTGCGGCCTTCAAAACGTCAGGAACGGCACTGCATACTAACCATATGAAGATCGATATTAGCTCCCCATCATTAAAAGGTAATCCATATTCTCTAATAGGTTGGGTGATGGGGAACCTTGATTGGGGAATGATATATTTTCGAGAGCCTAACACTATGTAGCGAATGGGCATGTAAATATGGCATGATTGATTGAATCATCCTATAGACCACATTGTGATCAATGTAGATTCACCCTTATTCTCCTCGACGCCTATCTATAAAATTGCATGTTTAAGTTAAATAACTAAGAAATGATTATAAAATGAATGAAAAATGCTAACTTTAGAAAGAACTTTGAAAGCATGTTATCGTTTGGAATTCCAAATGGTATGTTGTTTGGATAAAAAAACAGGTTGAGGTGTTGCACGATACCCATCTACTTTTCAGTCTCTAAGTTGTGCGTCTGGTGTTGCACTCTTTTTTCTATAATTAGTTTTATCTCTTTGAATATTTTAGTTTCATACTTTAACGAGGCAAATCGTATCACAAATTTTGTGCCTAGAAACCTTTTTATTTATCTTGTGATTTTTCAAAAAATTTTGTCCCACTTATTCAGCCTTATGACTTTGTTTTTTTTTCACCAGCTTTGTGACTTTGTAAATAGCTACTTTACAATTTTTTGATTAATAACTCTAACCATCTAATTAAAAATATACAAAAATAATTGAATTTATCGGCATTTTTATTTATTTCATTTCCCAAAATATTATTCAAAATATATATTTTGTTTATTGTCTTAGAGTTTTAATAGTTAAAATTATTACCAATTTATTTAACATACAAATTATTTTAACTAATTAATATATTTGGATATTAGAAAAATTATAAAATTTAAATTGTATGTTTATAAATTAGACTCCTAATTTTATAATATTTATTTGATTTTACTATTTTTATAATGTTAAATGGAAATGTCTTATTTCTGAAATCTATATCATGACATATGCAAAAAATAACTACTTTTAATAGATAGACTATAGGAATATTAAATAAGAATTTTAAAAAGTTTTAAAAAATCTAATTTGTGTTTTTAAAAGTCTATTATTGAAAATATTTGAAGCAATGATTTTTTGTGATTTTATAGTATTTTAGTGGATTCCCAAATAAAACATAAAATTTCAAATCTTATTATTTTAGGTGGGATAATAGAAGATTTTAAAATAAGTCAACTGAATTTTCTCAATTCAGTCAAAATCAACCAAACCGGGTCCAGACCAAAGCCCACATTTGATGTTGTCCTAAGCCAAACTTTGCTTATAGCGCCGCCGCCATCCAGAAAGGCCTCCACTATTCTGGGAGAATAAAATCTGGCAAACCAAATCGAGTCAACTCCGGCGAAGTAGATCAACCATCATGAATCACCATCGGCAACGGAGGAGAAGAAGACTGGCCAGGAGAACATCACCCACAAAACCATCGCCGATATGATATCCAGGGTCTTATTGGAGACGTCCTTGGCAACACCATCGAACAAAAAGACAGCAACCGATTGCCATATCAACCACTCCAGATTCGCTATCCATGGAAAAATAATTCTTATGCGCAACATGGGTCCACAGATCCGGCTAACTCCGGCAAGAGAACGAGAAGGCACATGCATGCTGGCAGCACATGCATGCTGGCTCCCAGAGAAGTAGATCACCACCCAAGCATACCAACAGCATAATCCAAAGGCCGAGATGAAGGACCAAGCGGTTGTGGCTGAGGAGAAAAAAAAACCCACGGCTGAAAAACTGAAGAGATGAGAGGCTAACGAAGACGAGACAAAATAGAGAGAATCCTGGACCGGAAAGAAAAATGAAACTAAAACCGATATGTACAGGGTCGGCGCCGGCGCGAGGCTGGTCGCCGGCAAAAATAGAAACACCAAGGGAGATTAGATTTAAAGAGAAGACATATGATTTGTTTTTAGAAAGAGAGAAGTTTTATGATTTAAATAAATATAATGTTGTTGTACTTATGGTATTAATGATAATATTTAGAAGAGATAAAATTTAAAATAAAAAAGTGCATCTAAATCATTGCTTAAAAACATCAAAAATAACTTAAAAATTTGTGAAATTACTATATTCAGATGTTTGTCTTTCAATATATTTTAAAATTGCTAAAAAAGATTACCAATCACAAAGTTAAATACAAAACAAAATGATGATTTCTAAAGTAAATCATACATGCTTTTAAAATAAACCACAAAATGAAAAGTTCGATTGATTTTTTGGATTTGCATTAGTAATCGATAAAAAAAAGTTTCAAAATCTTAATTTACTAATCTTTTGAAAATCATTTATTTAAAAATCATAAATGCAAAAAAATAAGGTTGATAAAATAAAAAATGAAAAATAAAAACTAGACTCTTAATTTTTTTTATAGACTTGTTCACAATTTTGTAAATTCTCACTTACGAGGAACGTTTATAGGGGAAAAGATACGTTTTGGAACAACCGTTTTAATCCCCTTCCCAAGTATTACGGAAACGCCCTCCGATAAGAACACACCAAAAAGCAACAAACCGAAATCGAGGGTAAAATTGTAAATTCACATTGACACGCCCTGATGTTCTCTCACATCCCTATGACCTGTAATGGCAGCTCTGAATTCACATTCTGTCTACAACTATAAAATCATCTCTCTTTCCATCAAATCCTAAACAGCACGCTCTCATGAAATTCTGAGAAAATTTTCAAAAATCGGTGAAAAAAACATGAGGATTATTATTTCATGGCTTCTTCTCCTGGAAAGTCCACTCTCTTCTTTTTTCGTTGTTGTTAAATCCACTCTCTCCTTCCTCTTTGTGTTTTTTTTTTGTCGATTCATTTGCTTCTCACTTTTATTTATTGTGCTTATACTTTTTCTGCATTCATATACTAGTTATCTTCATTTCCTTTGCTCGACGATTTTCAATTTGGAGTGTTTCGAATGTGTTTAGGTTTTTCGATCAAAATAATCATAGAGATGTTTTGTGTACTAAATTGTATTTGAATTTTAATCAGCGTTTTTGAAATCCATTTTGGTGATACTTCTGTGAATTGTTTTTCATTTATATTTTTGAAATAGAATCTCTGTATTATTTTTTTTCTCTTTTAAATGCAGATTCTGTTTATTCATTGTGTTTGTGGCGTTGAAGCAAAAGAATCAGCAGGATATTGTGCTATGTATGATATCTGTGGAGCAAGAAGTGATGGGAAAGTACTAAATTGCCCCTTTAACATCCCAGCAGTGAAGGTAGCTTTGGCTTTTTTTATATTTATTGCTTGTGAAAAAGCTTCAGATTTTGTACTAAATGTTTTGTTTATTAATTATTTTTCATCAGCCTGATGATTTGTTATCTTCCAAGATACAAAGCTTATGTCCAACCATTACAGGCAATGTTTGTTGCACTGAGAATCAATTTAATACATTACGTTCACAAGTTCAACAGGTAATATATATAACATTGGTTTCTTTCAAGATTCTAGATTTCTTTTTATTGAATACGAAATATGTGTGTGTGTGTTTTATTTTCTGCAGGCAATTCCTTTTATTGTAGGTTGTCCAGCGTGTATGAGGAACTTTTTGAATCTTTTTTGTGAACTTACTTGCTCTCCTGATCAGAGTCTATTTATCAGCGTTACCTCTACTACAAAGGTAAACATTCACTATTGTAATTTACTTCAACATTATGGTCAAGTGATGTGTTTTGTTTTGCAGATTAAGAATAATTCTACTGTAGATGGGATTGAGTACTATATAACTGATGCTTTTGGAGCTGGCATGTATGAATCCTGCAAGGATGTGAAATTTGGCAGCTCAAATAGCCGGGCTTTAGAGTTTCTTGGAGCTGGTGCAAAGAATTTTAAGGGTGGGCTTTCTTTGCAATATTATGTTCAATTCTTATCTTTGAAATAACTGAGTTGCTTGTTCTGCATCAGAATGGTTTGCATTTATTGGCCGGAAAGCGGGTGTTAATTTGCCAGGCTCACCATATGAGATCACATTTTCACCAATACCACCTGTGTCATCTGGAATGAGGCCTATGAACTTGTCTACTTATTCATGCAGTGATGATACTCTTGGCTGTTCCTGTGGTGATTGTCCTTCTGCAGCTGCTTGCTCCAGTACAGCAGCACCTCCTACTCAGAAAAAGCATTCTTGCGCAATTAAAATTGGATCACTTGAGGTGAGTATGGATTTTATATTTACTAATACTTATAATTATGATAATGAATTCTTGCTTCAATTTGGTCCTGGTTGGCTATTCATGTAGGCAAAATGTGTTGATTTCGTACTTGCCATTTTGTATATCGTATTGGTTTCATTATTGCTCGGAGGGGGTTTACTTCACCGGATGAAAGGTAAGAAAAAGAGCTCCCAAATGAGACCATTGTCCGACGCTGGTGAACAACAAAAACCAGACACTATTCATGCACAGGTGACTGCTTAGCCTTGCAGCACTAATGTTTGAAGTTTGAGCTGCTAGTTGTTAATAGGGATCGGTGTTGGGTTTTGTTATGATTCTTTGCATTCTCTCAGATGCTACAAAATACTCCACAAGGAAACTTGGCTCAGCTATCGATAGTACAAGGATACATGGCCAATTTTTACAGGTTCTTGACATTCATACATTTGGCTGCTTAGCTTCAGAATAGGTTTATTGACATTATTGTGTTATCTATTTCCAGGAAGTATGGGATCTGGGTAGCAAGACATCCAACTTTAGTTTTGTGTTTGTCAGTCACTGTAGTTCTTTTACTTTGTGTGGGTTTGATCCGATTCAAAGTGGAGACACGGCCTGATAAGGTAGCTATTTGAAGTCTTTTCCTCTTGCTTATTGCTTTTGCTATATTCAACTTTATTAACTTTCCATAAATGTTAATAAAAATTGGTTTCTTACCGTATATTACAGCTATGGGTAGGGCCAGGGAGCAGGGCTGCTGAAGAGAAACAATTCTTTGACACCCACCTTGCTCCTTTCTACAGAATTGAACAGGTTTCACGTTTCTTTCAACTTGTTTCTATGTTACTTAGCACTTAGAACCCTGGGTGATGCAGCAGTTGTTTTTCATATGGGGATTTCAGTCAGTAGTATCATCACACGGTTATGGAATTTTCTGCAGCTAATAATAGCAACAGTTCCGAAATCGCCTCATGAAAAGACGCTAGAAATTTTGACAGATGGCAATATTAAGTTACTCTTTGACATACAAAAGAAGGTATCTGCTTTCTAGTTATCACTGTTTTAGCTTCATCTGATCACCCACATAATGTTTTCATTTCAAATGTTGTTTTAATATGTTAGGTTGATGGATTGCGGGCAAACCACTCAGGTTCAATGGTTTCTCTGACAGACATTTGCATGAAACCCCTTGGAGAGGATTGTGCCACACAGAGTATTCTGCAGGTTGCACTCCTACCTTTTATATAGTACTTCAGTTAAGCTTTACTAGTCTGGTGAATTTTCTTGCTTGTGGAGGCAGTATTTCAAGATGAAACCAGAAAACTATGATGACTTTGGCGGCATCGATCATGTTAAATATTGCTTTGAGGTATTTGTGAATTTATATAGTATTTCATTTATTTATTTTTATTCATGGTCAACAGACTAGTACAGGCTTTCAGTGTACTTTGTTCTATTTACCAATTCAGTCTTAATGCGATTTTACTCTAGACTGTTAACATTATTAATAATGTTTTATATGCTTACCACCTTCCTTCAGCATTTCACCTCGTCAGAATCATGTCTGAGTGCATTTAAGGGTCCCCTTGATCCGACTACTGCATTGGGAGGTTTTTCAGGGAACAGTTTTAGTGAGGTAGTATTATTCAGTTTGTTAGAATAGCCATATGGAGTACATCAGTTCATATAGGTATCTAATACCTTTATTAAATGACATGCTTAGGACAGGCGTCTGCTTTTCTTGTGACTTATCCTGTCGACAATGCTGTTGACAACAAAGGTAATAAAACTGAGAAAGCAGTGGCATGGGAGAAAGCCTTTATCCAACTGGCAAAGGTTGGGAATTTTCGATATGAAAACAAATGATATCTTGATGCTATTTTCTGTGACGTACTTGTCGATACTACTGTTCACGTTCTTTCATTTATGTTAGCGCTCTGTATGTGACAGGATGAATTGTTGCCAATGGTTAAATCAAAAGGTTTAACTCTTTCTTTCTCTTCGGAAAGTTCAATTGAAGAAGAACTAAAAAGAGAAAGCACAGCAGATGTCATAACTATAGCTGTCAGTTTCCTTATTTTGTTATTATTATTATTATTTTTTTCTGATTTTGTTTTCCGTTCCTACTCTGTTTGGTTCCTAATGTCTTTCTTGTTTTTGCTTCAGATAAGTTATCTTGTCATGTTTGCCTATATATCACTCACACTTGGGGATACACCTCGCTTGAATTCCTTTTACATTACATCCAAGGTAAAATGATTCGTAGTTAAGTCTCTGTCTTATTGTGTTACTCTGATACGATTAATTAAGTTACTATCACGCTTCAACGGACATATTTTATTATAATGTATCCTGAGATTTAACCTTCTACAAGTCAGGTTCTCCTTGGCCTATCTGGTGTTCTTCTTGTCATGTTATCTGTACTTGGCTCTGTTGGATTTTTCAGCGCCATTGGAATGAAATCGACTCTGATCATTATGGAAGTTATACCTTTTCTTGTTTTGGCTGTAAGTTTGTGTCTGTTTCTAATACTCCTTGACCAACGTTCTTGAACTTGTTCTTAACATGTTTGTTAACCTTTACATAATATATAAATTTACAGGTCGGTGTTGATAATATGTGCATACTGGTTCATGCTGTTAAGAGGCAAGATCAAGAGCTGCTTTTGGAAAGACGAATAAGCAACGCTCTTATGGAAGCTGGACCATCAATTACTCTTGCTAGCTTAGCTGAGATTTTAGCTTTTGCTGTTGGTGCTTTTATTAAAATGCCAGCTGTTCGAGTGTTCTCCATGTTTGCTGGTTAGTAAACATTTTCTGTATTATGTTTGAATATCTTCCTTCTGGCTTCTTAACGATTCTATGCATCTTTTCTCGCAGCATTGGCTGTCTTTTTGGACTTTCTTCTCCAGGTTACTGCTTTCGTTGCTTTGATAGTTCTTGACTTCCAACGGACGGAGAATAAGCGGGTTGATTGCTTGCCATGTATTAAGACATCACAATCATCAGATAATTCTGACAAAGGTAATATCACTTTTTTTGTTTGTCATTTTATCCTTAATTCACTCGAGAATTTCTAGAAATCATAATTCCATGGGAGTGCTCTCATTTTACTTTCAGGAGCTGGTCAGAGAAAAGCTGGCCTTTTGACTCGATATATGAAGGTACTTCAAAACTAAACTTACACTCGAGGAGATGATTTCAGTTATATAGTTTTGATTTCTTAATAATACATGTTATCTTACTGGCTTACCCTGACATGTATTATCTGCTTTTAAATTTTGCAAGTGATGAATGTTATTTTGGTGTTCTGAAAAATTTATGTTTTGCTCTACCCTTTCAGGAAATCCACGCGCCAGTTCTTACTCACTGGGCAGTCAAGATATTGGTTATTGCCTTCTTCTTTGGCTTAGCAATGGCTGGAATTGTGAGTTGAAATATTTCCATACGAGAAATCTTATATTGCTCATTTTTCTGTTGAAATATCATCTCTTCTTTATTGTGTTAATGGACCATGTAGGCATTATCCACTAGGATTGAGTCAGGTTTGGAGCAAGAGATTGTTCTTCCTCAGGATTCGTATCTTCAGGTTTATATTTATCTTACCAATGTAAAGTATTGAATCTAGGATATCTAACAAGTCCTCTTCTTTTCCATTTAGGGTTACTTCAACAATATATCTGCATATCTTCGAATTGGTCCACCTTTATATTTTGTTCTGAAGAATTATAACTACAGGTATGTCACGTTCTGGTTCTTAGCTGCAAGAGTTTCACCATTATAAGTTGGTGCCACTTGTTATTTAAAACCAATTTGCGTCATGTTTCTCAGCTCAGAATCAAGACAGACAAATCAACTCTGTTCCATTAACAAGTGTGATTCTAATTCTCTGTTAAATGAGGTATTATAGCTCGTCTGCTTCTGTTTTCTTATTTCTCCTTAGATTCTGATGTGTTAAGCTGGCTTTGAATAACATGGCTCTTCCACACACACTTTCTTGCAAAATATTTAGACATACTACTATGAACTGGTGGATTTTCTTAGCTGTTGATATTAATTAAGTTTCGGTTTGTTAACAGAAAATCTGGTCTTGTTCTATTTGAAGTTATAAACTTGGTATTTGTCTACAGATCGCTAAGGCTTCTTTGACTCCAGAACTAAGCTACATAGCTAAGCCAGCTGCTTCATGGCTTGATGACTTTCTTGTGTGGTTGTCTCCCGAGGCATTTGGCTGTTGCCGAAAGTTTACAAATGGTACCTTTTGTCCCCCTGATGACCAGGTACATACTTTAATGTCACTGTTGAGCCTTTCAGAATTCGGATACTTTAGATCTAGTGGTCCCATATTGTTGAAGTTACAATAAACTTACTGTTTGGAATTGCCTTGTAGCCTCCTTGTTGCTCTGCTGATCAAGGAAGCTGTGGTCTAAGTGAAGTATGCAAAGATTGCACAACGGTAATTTACTGGTGAATTTATTTTATGTGTTTGGTACTAGTGTCTGCAGCATATGTAATGTTGGTTTGCGTATTCTTTCTTTTTGTGGTTGCCCAGTGCTTCCGCCATGCAGATTTAAGTAGTGATCGTCCATCCACGATCCAATTCAAAGAGAAACTTCCTTGGTTCCTCAATGCACTTCCATCCGCTGATTGTGCTAAAGGTGGCCATGGTGCTTACTCTACTAGTGTTGATTTGCAAGGTTTTCACACTTTCTGTCTTCTTCCATTTCACAACAGTCCTCGATTCATTGTCATTGTGTATTGATACCCAAAATCTGTGATCAGGATATGAAAATGGTATCATTCAAGCTTCATCGTTCCGTACCTATCACACACCCCTTAACAATCAGGTATAAATTTTCCTGTCCCCATTATATGTGAATGTGAAGAAACTTTGCCACGTCTTTTATAATCGTGTAAGTTTGCCTTTAGGTTGACTATGTTAATTCAATGAGAGCTGCTCGAGAATTCAGTTCAAAAATTTCTAATTCACTAAAGGTACTACTAATGGCAGTTGCATGCATGCTTTCATATTTTAATGACTAAGTTGTTATTTAATATTCTTCCAGATGGAGATATATCCATATTCAGTGTTTTATATGTTCTTTGAGCAATATCTTGACATATGGAAAACTGCGTTGATCAACCTCTCCATAGCCATAGGTTGGTAAATCTTTCAGTCCCAGATCTTATATGAAGTGACAATTAATGTTCCATCCGTTTACAGGTGCCGTCTTTGTTGTGTGTTTAATCATCACATGCAGGTATGGTATCATCACTCTTCACAGTCTTAATGAAATATATAAATCCAAACTATATATACTTTTCCTATGTCAGCTTTTGGAGCTCCGCAATTATTTTGCTGGTGATAGCAATGATCATTATTGATCTCCTGGTGCTTATACTCTCTCTCATTGTTACTCAAGAAAACAATTGGGTGTTTTGCATTCACTAACCCTTGATATTGAAACATGTTAGGGAGTAATGGCAGTCTTTCATATCCAACTAAATGCATTGTCGGTCGTAAATCTAGTCATGTCAGTGGGCATAGCGGTTGAGTTTTGTGTACACATAACAAACTCTTTCTCGATAAGCGATGGAGACAGAAATCAACGTATGAAAGCGGCGCTGGGTGGAATGGGAGCTTCAGTTTTCAGGTATTTTTCTCTCTGACGACCAACTAGCACTGGACATTCGATTTTTTTTTCGAATCGAAGATGATTTTGGTTCAGCACTCGGTTGGTTTGGTTTAGTTTTCATTAATTTAGTTCAATTTTTCCGGTACCGTTAAATTTTGCTTAATTTTCCGTTTGTTCAGTTAATTTAGGTTTATTCAGTTTGGTTCAGTCCGGTAAATGTAGTATAAAATAAAATTGTCGCTGAACCAAACCCGAAAACTGAACTAAAGTATATAATTCATTGAATTGTACCAAATTAACCGAATAAATTGAACCGAAATAATAGAACTAAATTTCCACTCGTATGACCAACAAAGTCCTAAGTACCATATATTCTGGATATTAAATTATTCTAATTGTGGACAGTGGAATTACCTTGACGAAGCTAGTTGGCGTGATTGTTCTTGGCTTCTCAAAATCACAAGTATTTGTGGTATGCGCTTGTCATTTCTTGAATCTTGTTCACACTTTAGTATTTGTCTTCTCAATATGTTTTATTATTCCGGCAGATCTACTACTTCAAGATGTATCTAGCACTAGTCCTCCTCGGTTTCTTTCACGGCCTTGTATTCTTACCAGTAAGTCATCATCATTCAAACAGTCGCCCTTATTGTTATTGTGTGACAAAATAAATTATTGGTTTTGTTTGGTTGATGAAAGGTGTTCTTGAGCATGTTTGGTCCAGCTCCAAGACACGTCCAAGGGGAAAGACAAGATCATCGACCTTCAATATCATCGCAGCCCTAGTTAAATTAGGATTTTTTTTTTTTATGTTTTCTTTTTCTTTTTGTTTCGTAAAGTTGAAAACTGTTTTCACATTGTATCCCACATGGAAAAACAGAAAAGAAATAATCATCTATTATAATAATTATCCATAACTTACTTCATGGAGAAGTAATCTCTTTTACTTATTATTTATATTATCTTTCTTCATCTTGAAGAAATGTTGAAACACTATAAATAGAGTCCATGTGACTCATTTGTAAAACATATTGATCACTTCTTTTTCTCCTGTATTGTCAAACATTCATAAGAAATCATTCTCCCCTTCTTCTCATACGAGTATATATATAATATATTATATTATATTATATTATTTGCAACACGTTATCAGCACGAGCGTTCTACCCGATCAAATATCCAAATCCCAATTCCGC